>JBBDGP010000573.1:0-175000 GCA_037952835.1 Lithobates septentrionalis | reverse complement strand
TCTGAGGTGGTTTAGGCACAATCGCTCCTCTGCACCACTTGTCCACCATACAGCATCTCTGATGTAAGAGGGAGCTGTAGCTGGTGTTTTTAGCAGAAGCTTCTGGGCTATTTGAATCTAGACCCCAGGGGAGATTATCTCAAATGCCCAGAAACCATCTGGCTGGGATTGGGGATTTTGCAGCTAAATTCCCAAGGTAAAGGAAAGTACTCACCGTTGTCGTCTTCCCCTTTTGCCACAGCCACCGGGCTTGCTTTTCCATCCTTATGGTCCACACGCAAGGAGGATAGCCGCCAAAGTGCCCCCCCAACTGCTGTCCCCGTAGGGAGCTGCAAGGTTAGGCTGTGTCCTGCCAGTCAGTATATACACCTGGGGGGGGCAATGCCGTATGTTCCTCATTCCATCCTGAGGTGGTTTAGGCCGACATCCACCATAGTGAACTGGTGCCTCCTCGAAAGGAGGATGTGGGCGCCTGCTCCTGCTGACTCTCAGCCTTCCCTCCTGGGTAAGAACGCGGGTCGTTCAGGCGGCGCCCTCCCCAGCAGCCCACGCGAGCTACCAGGGGCCCAGGAGTCGGGGGCCCTGGAAAGAACTGACAGCCAGCACCCCTGTCTGAACGGACGCCCGGACAGGTAAGGGGGGGAGACAGGAAAAAGGCCCCTGAAGTTCTGGGGACACCACTGTACCCAGGGGCCTTCAGCTCTCAGGGGGGCTCTTCCAGTTTCTGCTGCCCCCCCTGAGGAAAGGATAGGTGAACCCCCCAGCAAGGATAAATATATCCGGCCAGACCCAGAGGCCCATCAGGTACTAACCAGGCCCGACCCTGCTTAGCCTCCGAGATCATACGAGATCGGGCATGCGGCACCCTCTTTCACTTTCAGGGTGATGTGACCGTATGCCTTCCCAGGCATTTGGTCCGGCTCCCAGGGGGGGCCACCAGCCCCAGGCTTCGGGTCATTTGGAAAAAAACAAACGGTTTCGCTGTGTAGGGAGAAACACAATCAAAAACTGAGGATCAAGGGGAAGGGTGGGGACTTAAAACAGCTGTCGATTGATTGTGTTTCCTGTAGGGAGGAGCCTCTCATCTCTCAGGTGTGCCGTCCTGGAAGATGACTAAGAGAAATATTGTTTTTTTTTAGATATCCGTTTCTTCATCTACAGATCAAAAGGGATGAACAAATGTTCCTCTGTTTAACCCCTTAAAAAAACTCGGCCCAGAGAAAAGCCCACCCCGTGGGCTCAACCCTAGCCAACTGAGGTATCTGCCTGACAGCATGAAAAAGAACGCCCAGGCCGACACCTGGCCCTCTATGGTTCTCAAGACCTATACCTTCTCATCCCTCCATAAATGGACATAGGAAAAACTGAGCCACCTAAAAGTAACGAGGACAGACCTGATGAAACTCGGCCCACCCCGTGGGCCCAACCCTAGCCAACTGAGGTATCCGTCTGACAGCATTCCACTCCTGGAATGCGTTCATCGGAAATGGCCGGAACTAGAAGTTCTGCCCACCAGGGGAGGATACTGACCACAGCCAGGGTCAGCCTTTTTGGCCCACCCTGGTGAGGGACATAAGCCACCGCTGTAGCCTGTCCGATTGGATCCGTATTGAGAGGCCCCGAAGTCAAGCCGTCCGGGATCCAGACCTAGTCTGATCAATTGAAGTTCCGGGATATTACAGGTAGTCCGGATTCCACCAATGTCCAACAACCCTGGGCCGAACTCAGTCCCATGACGTCTTCCTACCCGGACAGACTGGTATTGATGGTCACCCTGTTCAATACAAGGGAAGAAAGTATCCTTCCCACTGAAAAAGCGGAGAATTAAGCCCCCAAGACTAGGAAACCTCTGGTTCCCTGACTCAGCCAAATCTGATTGTTCAGAGACCATGGGTATTTGTCCCATTATGCCAGGAACTCACCGAAGGGAGCCTACATCGAACTGTGCAAAAGACCTTGCCTCAAAAAAAGGGGCTATACCATAAGACCCAACATCCACATGTGGATCCGAAGAGGAACCCACCTACTGGATAGTAAATGAAACAAACGCTGCATGCCACTTCTGGAGTCTCTCCAGAAGAAACACGCTGGCCAGAGCTGAAGACCGGTCAGGCTCAGATAGATCAATGTTCTGGGTGGACCAAAGCAGACTTCCGATCATATAGACGTCAATGGTGCATTGGCCGAGAAACGAACCCGGGTCAACTGCTTGGAAGTCAGCTATGCTCACCACTTTACCGCCAACACCTGAAATCAGAGAAAGTCGGACCGTCAACCCCCACTGACGTAACCCTGCAGATCCGGGGCCAACACCTCGTGAACATCCGAGGAGTGGTGGCCAGATCAAAGGACCACGCGCCAATAATGCTCCGCACCCACAGCAGACAGAGAAGGTGCTGGAGTCGAGCACATAACAGAATGCTTAAGCATTTGTGATGTAGTAGACGTCAGAAAGACCCCATGATGGAGCACCACCACTGCATGGACGGACTCCATCGTGAACTCCTGTACCCACACAAAGCAGGTCAGGGAAGAATTAGATGTACCCTGCCCTCCATTTTTTAAACTGTGCCCAAGTTGGGATAAAAACCCCTGACACTGTTCCCAGCACGGGAACCAGGACAATCACACCCTGCAGCAACAGGGTGCTTGCACAGCCCCCTGCAGAGGACAGCAAGCCGTCTGGCGACAGACGACTACTGGAAGCAACAGACAAGCTATTTGTAGGAACACAGCTGGAAATCTATCTTATTACCGGACAAAACTCAAAACGCGGCGCGAGGTCATTCAGAGTAACCCCCCAAAATACATGTCTAAGCACCACTGAGGCAACAGACTCAGCAACCAGGAAAACTGCAGCCAAAAAGGCATAGCGGACAAACCGCCGCGCCTACCCAATAGGTCTCCAAGCCGCAAAGGCAGGGAGATTCTGCTCCCCCTCAGGTATGCCACCTGGGCCCTTAGAAGCCAGAGATTCCTCTATTGGAGTCATGGATGCCTCTAGCAACCTAGAGATAGAGGGGTTAACTACTGGTGTAACAATCCCCCTCTGAAAAGGGGACTCCTCAAAGGGGTACCTGACAGCCAGCGTTTTTGGAAACGCAAAAGGCACTTTTTACACTCCCAGTCTTCATGGATAAATGTGTCAAAATAAGAGAGAGAAGGGAACGCTTTCACCACACAAGACGGTTTATCCAAGAGGGCACCTGCCCTCCCCCGCAGCCACCGCTGCATCCCCCATTTTGAAAGGTTCCCACACAGAAGTACAGTGGGGTAAAAAAAGTATTTAGTCAGCCACCAATTGTGCAAGTTCTCCCACTTAAAAAGAGGAGAGAGGCCTGTAATTGTCATCATAGGTATACCTCAACTATGAGAGACAAAATGTGGAAACAAATCCAGACAATCACATTGTCTGATTTTTGAAAGAATTTATTTGCAAATTATGGTGGAAAATAAGTATTTGGTCACCTACAAACAAGCAAGATTTCTGGCTCTCACAGACTATCTTCTTCTTTAAGAGGCTCCTTTGTCCTCCACTCATTACCTGTATTAATGGCACCTGTTTGAACTTATTATCAGTATAAAAGACACCTGTCCACAACCTCAAACAAACAGTCACACTCCAAAGTCCACTATGGTGAAGACCAAAGAGCTGTCGAAGGACACCAGAAACAAAATTGTAGACCAGGCTGGGAAGACTGAATCTGCAATAGGCAAGCAGCTTGGTGTGAAGAAATCAACTGTGAGAGCAATAAAATTCGAAAATGTTAGACATACAAGACCACTGATAATCTCCCTCGATCTGGGGCTCCACGCAAGATCTCACCCCGTGGGGTCAAAATGATCACAAGTACGGTGAGCAAAAATCCCAGAACCCCACGGGGGGACTTAGTGAATGACCTGCAGAGAGCTGGGACCAACGTAACAAAGGCTACCATCAGTAACACACTACGCCTCCAGGGACTCAGATCCTGCAGTGCCAGACGTTTCCCCCTGCTTAAGCCAGTACATGCCCAGGCCCGTCTGAGGTTTGCTAGAGAGCATTTGGATGATCATGAAGAGGATTGGGAGAATGTCATATGGTCAGATTGAAACCAAAGTAGAACTGTTTGGTAGAAACACAACTCGTCATGTTGCAACCAAAGAATACCATACCTACTGTGAAGCATGAGGATGGCAACATTATGCTTTGGGGCTGTTTCTCTGCAAAGGGAACAGGATGACTGATCGTGTACATGAAAGAATGAATGGGGCCATGTATCGTGAGATTTTGAGTGCAAACCTCCTCCTATCAGCAAGGGCATTGAAGATGAAACATGGTTGGGTCTTTCAGCATGACAATGATCCCAAACACACCGCCCGGGAAACGAAGGAGTGGTTTCGTAAGAAGCATTTCAAGGTCCTGGAGTGGCCTAGCCAGTCTCCAGATCTCAACCCCATAGAAAAACTTTGGAGGGAGTTGAAAGTCTGTTACCCAGCGACAGCCCCAAAACATCACTGCTCTAGAGGAGATCTGCATTGAGGAATGGGCCAACATACCAGCAACAGTGTGTGACAACCTTGTGAAGACTTACAGAAAATGTTTGACCTCTGTCATTGCCAACAAAGGATATATAACAAAGTATTGAGATGAACTTTTGATATTGAAAAAATACTTATTTTCCACCATAATTTGCAAATAAATTCTTTCCAAATCAGACAATACGATTGTCTGGATTTGTTTCCACATTTTGTCTCTCATAGCTGAGGTATATCTATGATGACAATTACAGAGCTCTTTTTAAGTGGGAGAACTTGCACAATTGGTGGCCGACTAAATACTTTTTTGCCCCACTGTACGTGCGACAACCAGAGCCCCTTTGAGCCCTTCCGCCGTCAACCCAACTCCCTGACAGGATAGGGGGCGTGTCCACCAGCCCGCAGGGTGGCCACCTCCGTGCGGCAGAGTCAGATAGGATAGTTCAACAGGAGAGGTAGGGGAGGGCAGGAGTGCCCTATACTATCTGCCTAAGCGCCACACCAAAAAGTGAGGGGGACGGACAAAAGGGTTCGTGTTCCACATAGTGTGTCGACTGAGGCCCCTCACAGGGGGCACCGACCCCACAGTGCTACCCCTCCCTACATTTTTGGCCACCCACCGCGAGCACGCAGCCCGCGGGCTAGATTTTTGGGCGCCCGCCTCCGGCCCGCAGGGGGGGCGGGCCGACCATGAGCCCTGGATGGACACTCTGCCGGTAGGCTGCAAGCCGCGGCCTAAATTTTCACACTCCGCTGGTAGGCCGCAAAGCCGCGGCCTAAATTTTACCTGAGGAGAACCCCAGAGGGACCGACCACCCCAGGGAGTACCCGCATCCCACACCACACTGGGGAAGGAGAGGGGACCCCTTACTTACCTCTCCACCGAACTGCGCAGGTAACGCTCCCGGACAGATCCACCTCGCCACCGAAGTGGGGGGGGGCTGTCGGCCATGAGGAACGCTGCAACACAGGCCGAGACCCGATTGTATGCGACCTCGTGAGACATTTAACTCGCAGGGCAAGCCCCTGTCCAGTGGAGCTATGTCGCAGCTGAACTAGCGCGTACCTGCGGTCTGCACACGCTCACTGGCTAGACTGGGGTGACCCCTGGATCTAAGTATCTAGTCCGTTGCCGAGTCCGGCAGTTGATTGTAGAGCTCACCGGAAAAAAAATACAGGAAAAAGAAAATAAACAATTCCGAGGACTTGCGATCCCAGCAGGAAACTAATGCTGGCCATACACTATACGAAAAATCGGCTGAAAAATCGTTCATATAGACACTTCGTTCGTTTTTCGGCAAGTTAATGGGCACAAATCGATAATCGTTTGTGACGTTTTTGTCGAAAAAAAACGAACGGGAAGTTTGGAAAATTTCTGCCGAACGTACGATAAATTGCAAGGTTAATGTGTTTCCCGTCCGACCTGCTTGCACTAGGTATATGTAAAAAAACGAACAAAAAATTATTTATTCATGTCCACTGAACAATTTATCGGTCATTATATGATGGCACGATCGTTTGCGGTCACGGTCGAACGTTCGTTTTTCGAAAATGGGTTCGGCCGATTTTCTGTATAGTGTATGGCCAGCATAAGTCCTTACTCCTGACTAGGCAGAAAAAAAACTGAATACCTAAAGCAGGGAGGGGGTTATATACTGGCTGGGGACAGCCCATGGGAGTGGCCAAGTGTTTTGTTTTTTTGTTTCTGCCTAGTCCTACTCCTGTGGAGGCCATATAACCCTATCTCATTATGAAGGCTGTGTCTGTCAATGAACGAATGAGAAAATGGTATTGGTTCATCCCTAGCTTCCAGTTTTCAATTAACTACCATGGCGCTGTGAAAGTTCAGAGTCTCTCTCTCAGAACGTATCAGCTTCCTCATACAAGGAAGCAGATACATGGACAGATCTGCAGGAGACCTGAATGTCACCAGTGAACTGCTGATCGATAGTGCAATGATTTACAGGCTCCTGTAGCAAAAAATAAATGCACATTTTTTTCAAAAAAGTAAAATTATCCTTTAAATCAACTTGCTGCTGCCCCCAAGTATGACGGCAGCAAAATGGTTAAAGGGTGCATACACTTGTTCCTAAAATAGGGTATCTAATGTAGATGGCTCAAGCAAGCAATTTACACTAACACCAATGCTCAGGGACATCATTGTTTTTATCCTTTGGCACTCCCAGTAAGTATTAAAATCCATCACTTGTGAACTTAGAGGATAAATTGCTCCACTGTTTCCACAGCTACAAGTGGTTAGTGAAGATTTGTTTTTAAGTTCATTAAAAGTACATTCAAACTACCATGCAGTTAAATGTGCGGCTTACGGCAACCTGCACATTAGTTGTCACTGACTAGCACCTCACTGTACCCCAAGAACACAGCTAGGGTTCAACACAGAACATAACGTGTTTTGTGGTGCATTGCAAAAATGCAGCAGGATCTAACTTTTCCTACATTAAGGTGCATTACAGCCCTATTACTTTGAATGGGCTGTCTAACGCAAAGTGCTTCAGCATACAAAAATGTTTAAGTTAAAAGCACACTTCTTCCTGTTGTGAGAAAACCCAAAATATTTAGAAAAAACAAATATTTAAATGTCCATAGCCTGACCGCAGGTACACTTTATACAGTATACAGATTAGGAGATAAAATTGACAACTTTAACACGTGTCCAAAGGTCCTGTCATTCTACAGCTACTTCAAGGATTAAACACAGGATTTTTAACTATAGTACACATTAGGACATCCTACCAGAAACGCAACTAAAATTCTGAAAATATAAACATTTGTACAATATAGAAAAGGGGGGGTTACTTGTGCGCTACGCAAAAGTGTTGAATAAATATAATTAAATGTGCAATAAATATGTATATAGCTGCTGGACTCCTAAAGTGTCACCAACACTAGTAAAATATTATGAACAATAAAGTGAAGCAGCCATAAAAATCAAATATTAAGGTGCAATCTCTAGATGATCAAAGAAAATCTCATAACATATATAAAGTGCATGTATTCAAAAGGTGCACACAAATTCAAAGTGCAAATGCAGTAATAGATTCAAAGTGTGAATACAATGATATATAAATGTGTCATCTGTGTGCCATTGGAAAGTGAGGGAATTCTGCAGTGTCGACAGAGTCACCAAAACTAGTGTCCCTACTTAAAGATTTCCCTGGTATGTCACAGGCCAACAGAACAGTTTCCCAGGAAGTGAGGAACTGTCGGGTATTTGTACCCCTTCAAATAAATGGCCCAAAAAATAAGATTTTTTTTCGTCATACTTACCTGTAAAATCCTTTTCTTTGAGTACATCACAGGACACAGAGTGAGGCTATTATTCCTTACTGGGTTATGCTTGATCTCCAGGTGAATTGACACTGATAGACCAAATGTCTTTAGACAGGAAATGATCCCCTATATAACCCCTCCCATACAGTACTTCAGTTTTGTAGAAAGTACTTAATACTCAAAAAGAGGGGAGGGACCTCTGTGTCCTGTGATGTACTCAAAGAAAAGAATTTCACAGGTAATTATGATGAAAAATATAAAATTTTCTTTATCATACATCACGGGACACAGAGTGAGGCTATTATTCCTTACTTACTGGGACATCCCAGAGCAATAGCCTTGAGGAGAGGAAAACACCCTGTCAAAACAATAGCCATGAGACCTATACGGCAGCCCACAGTACACTGCAGCCGAAAGCCAAATCCTTGGGTGCTCAAACATCCACTTTTTGTGAATTTTTGTGAATGTATGCACTGAAGACCAGGTAGTAGCCTTACAAATCTGAGCCACAGATACCTGATGGCAAAAAGCCCAGGAGGTTTCTACACCCCTGGTATAATGAGCTCTCACCCTAAAGGGAGGAGCCCTACAATTTAGACCATAGGCCTGAATGACCAACTGGCAGACCCAATTGGCAATGGAAGCTGCCTGCCCCTTCTTAGGTCCTTCTGGTAAAAAAAAAAAAAAAAAGGAAGGAGGCTAATCCTTGGATCGCCGCAGATGTAGACAAAAACTGACTGCTCGCACTACATCCAAAGAGTGCAGTTGTTTCTCTTCCGCCAAACGAGGCAGAGAGAAAAAAAAAGAAGGAAACACAATGTCCTGATGCAAATGAAAGGCCGACACCATCGTAGGCAAGAAGGGTGGAACAGGTTGTAACACGACCCTGTCGTGGTGAAGGATGAAGTATGGTTTCCTGCATGAAAGAGCCGCCAACTCAGACACCCTTCTAGCCGAGGTGATGGCCATCAGGAAGGCTAGCTTGCGTGACAGCAAGACTAATGGAATTTGCTTGATATGCTCAAATGGTTATTTCTGTAACACAGACAGTACCAGGGTGTTGGATAGCGACATGGTTTAATATCTTACTTCTGGTATTTCACTTGCTGTTTGACACAGCCAGGTAGGAATGAAACACATCAAAGCTTTGTGATCAGAAAAACAATGCCTTGGCTCAAGCCCACCTGCTGTGACATGTGTGATTACAAGCTTCAAAAGAGACCACTGCTGCCAAGATGTCTATTGAGATTTGACACAGGGCTAATAGAGACGCTGACCCTGGTGGACAATATAGCATGCTTCCTGGAGAATGGGCAGACATTTGAAGGGATACCTCTCGGCAATGTATATTGGATAAAAGGCAAATGGGGGTGGCTACGAGTGGACGTGTATGTTTGAATGAAAGGGACACACAGGCTTTTGCTGAGAAGCCTGCCATAAGGTTGTCCCTCTGTCATCTTGGGACCTCGCTCTGACTGAGGGCATGGGCCTAAATTCCATGTGGCCCAGACCCCTTTTATCATCCAGAACCAGCAGAGGAAACCATGTGTGATAAGTATCTTTGATATTTCATTGTTGTTATATGTTGTAGAGATATGCTGTTAGTATAGTGTGTTCTGATTGTAAGCTATGTAACATTGTAATACCCTTTTAGTACTTTTATGATAGTTTCCCAATTCCTTGGGAAATAAAATAAGATATTGTTTTACTAGCAGCACCGTGTGTTTGGTTTCATAGCTAATCTGGTATTATTGTGATATTAACAATAACATGTGCTCAAAGTTTAATAGACCAACTAATTATAGGGACTAGACAAATTAATACACAGATATGATATTAATTATTATATTGATTACTTCACAGGGTTAAGTCCCAAAGACACATAGGTGACCTAATAGGGGGAAGCAAACGAGTTACCCCCTGCATAAGGGTTCAGACCAGCGAATGAGAGGCTAAAGGCCTTTGAAAGAATACTGACTGCGCCAAAATCTGACCGTACTCAAAGCCAATCTGATTTCCACAGCCGACAGTAGAGAAAAAAAAAAAAGAGAATTCTCCTAATCATGTGTTTCCGAGGATGCCATTTTCTGGCTTCACACCAAGCAATCTAAGTCTTCCAGCCCTTTTAATAGATCTTGCTAGTGACCATTTTTTCTGGCATTCACTAGGGTAGACACCACAGGTCCCAAGATGTAATTTAGAGACTGTAAATAGGGTTGGAATACAGGATCTTGAGACAGTAGATCGGGGCGGTGCAGAAGTATCCATGGCCCGTCTATTGCCAATCTCACGATCTCTGGGAACCAGGGCCTTCTGGGCCAGACTGGTGCCACCAGGATGACTGGAACCCCCTCTGGATGACTGGAATCCTGCGCAACAAATGTGGAAGGAAAGGGATCGGGGGGAAAGCATAAACCAGGGAGAAGTGGTTCCATGGAACTACTAGAGCATCTGTTCCAATTGCCAGGAGATCCCTTCTTCGTGACAAAAACTGCTGTAGCTTGTTGCTGAACCTGGATGCCAATAGATCGACCTCTGGCCATTACCAATGCTGGCAGATTTCCCGAAACACATTCAGGTGTAGGGAGCATTCCCCTGAGCACATCTGCTGCCGGCTGACATAATCTGTCTTCCAGTTCTCTACTCCCTGGATATGGACCACCGATAACCTGGGCAGAGGGACATGTGCTGGTTCTAATATGTGGTTCACCTCATACTGAGTTGAACAGCTCCTGGTACCACCCTGGTGGTTGATATGGGCCACTCTAGTTGCATTGTTGGACTGAACCCTGATGGGGCAGTTCTGAAGTGCCACCGTCCTGAAACATAGGGCCAGAAGTACCACCCATAACTCCAGAATGTTGATGGGCAGGCTCTGCTCTGCCCTTGACCATCTCCCCTGATTTGCCAGCCCCTCTAGGTTCGCTCCCCAGCTCAAGAGACTGGCGTCTGTGGTCAACACTCTCCAAGACACCAGGAGGAAGGATCTTCCCCTTTGCAGGTTCCAATCCTGCAACCACAAACTTAGGCTTAAACGTGCCCGGGAGATAAGGACATGGGGTATAGGCCTGGAATGGAATTGAGCCTAGGGCACTGCCTCGAAGGAGGGCACCATTCTTCCCAGAAAACTCATACAGAGCTGAATGGAGGGTTGCCTGGTGCCCCTTACCTGACGCACCTGATCCTTCATGGCACAGATAATTACGGGTGGCGGAAATACCTTTTCCTGGACTGTATCCAGAATCAGACCTAGATACTTGAGACTCTGAGCTGGTCTCAAGGCTGACTTTTCGGTATTTATGACCCAGCCCAGGTTTTATAAATACCGCACTGTGCAGGCTACACTGTGTTCCAGGGCCTGTAGTGAGCGATCTCTGAGCAGGAGGTCATCCAACTATCGGAGCACCAAGATCCCCTGGGCCCTTAAAAGACCCAGTATAGGTGCTAGGATCTTTGTAAACACCCGAGGTGTGTTGGCAAGCCCGAGGGGCAGTGCCACAAACTGGAAAGGACGTTCCTCTAATGCAAAGCGCAAGAACCTCTGATGAGGCTGAAAGATAGGTACATGTAAATACCCGTCCTTGATATCGATGGAGGCTAATTAGTCTCCCCTCTGGAGCGAGGCTACTACCGAGTAGACTGACTCCATCCTGAAGGATTGGATTAACAGATGTTGGTTCAGAGATCTTAGGTCCAAGATTGGTCCCCTTTAGACATTTGGCTTTAGAACTGTGAACAGGTTAAAAAAAAAAAAAAAAAAAACCTTTGCCTCTTTCGGACACTGAAACCTGTATGATCGCTGCCTGTTGCACTAACCGCTCTAGTGCTTCAAACAATACATTTTTTTGGAGGATCCGCAGGAACGTTGGATCTTAAAAACCTGAGGAGGAAACCTCCGTAATACCAGCTTGTAACCGAGGTACACTGTTAAGGTGACTCACTCGTCCTGCATCACTGTTCTCCAAATGTCCACAAATTAGAGCAGCCTTCCCCCCACCCAATATAGAGTGGGGGCACCCCCTCAAAAGAGGGGCTTGGTGCCGGGTTTAGAAGAGTTCTGGACCCAGGGTTTTTTCTTGTTTTTTCCTGTTGGCGACAGAACTGCCTTGTCACTGAAATACCTGAGGAAGTCACCAAGGTTTTAAAAATGAGGGACGCCTGGTCCTTCTCTTTACAAGAAGCAAAGAATGCTTTCCTCTGGAAATCTTTTGGATATATTTATCCAGATCATCAAACGTTCCCCATGGAATGGGAACCCTGCCAATAACTTCTTATAGGGAAGCTTGGCTGACGAGTTCCTAAGCCACACAAGTCTGCGCATGCATACAGACAGGAGAGCCAAAACGAGAAACCTGCTGTATAGAATACTTTAAAAAGGCATCTACAGCAAAACACAGCGCTCGAGGAATATCTGCCCTATTTTCAGCAAGATGATCTTCCTGGTTAGGCCTATCAGGCCATCTGACCTGATCCTTTCACCTCTTGCCACCCGCCGGCTGTCATATATGATGGCCAGGCGGCGCGGCTCTAGTTTTGGGAGGGCGTCATATAACGCCCTTGCCTTCTCGGCCCACCGGGGGGCGCGCACCGCCGGCGATTGCACGCACCCGCCATGTCACTGGGGACTCTATGCGCGTGCCCGACGGCCGCGATGTCTGCTGGGTACCCGCGATTGCCCGTTAACACAGCAGGACCGTGGATCTGTGTGTGTAAACACACAGATCCACTGTCCTGTCAGAGGAGAGGAGACCGATGGTGTGTTCCTAGTACAGAGGAACACCCATCGGTCTCCTCCCCTTGTGAACCCCAATCCCCTACAGATAGAATCACTCCCTAGGAACATAATTAACACCTCGATCACCCCCTAGTGTTAACCCCTTCCCTGCCAGTCACATTTTTACAGCAATCAATGCATTTTTATAGCACAGATCACTGTATAAATGTGAATGGTCCCAAAAAAGCGTGAAAAGTGTCTGATACGTCCGCCGCAATATCGCAGTCACGATAAAAATCGCAGATCGCCGCCATTACTAGTAAAAAGAAAAAATAATAAAAATGCTATAAATCTATCCTCTATTTTGTAGACGCTATAACTTTTTGCGATTTTTTTTTTTCAAAAAATATGTAGAAGAATACATATGGGCCTAAACTGAGGAAAAGATTTGTTTTAAAAAAAATGGATATTATAGCAAAAAGTTAAAAAACGGAGTTACTTACCGGTAACATCCTTTTCCAGGAATCTTTCAGGACAGCACCATAGAGAGACACCGGCTTCTCCCCTCTTAGGAAACACCGCCTTCCAATTCAATATTTAAATCTCATCCTCCCACTGACCCCTCAGTTCTTCAAGAGTTCCTCCGGCCAGCTGGGGAGACACAAGAATACGTCATACAAATCTTTATCTTACCTGACGCTCTCATGCGATGAGTTCTCATAGATAATCAAAAACCTGGGTGGGTACCAGTGCTGTCCTGAAAGATTCCTGGAAAAGGATGTTACCGGTAAGTAACTCCGTTTTTCCTCATTCATCTTTCAGGACAGCACAATAGAGAGGATAAGCGAGCACCTTACCTTAGGGAGGGACTACTGCCTGCAGCACCTTACGCCCAAAAGCTTGGTCTTTGGCTGACAGCAGGTCCAATCTGTAATGCTTCACAAACGTGGAAAAACTGGACCACGTTGCTGCTCTACAGATCTGCTCCGGAGAAGCACCAGCCCACTCTGCTTGAGAAGTTGCCACTGCCCTGGTGGAATGTGCTTTAATACCCTCCGGGGGCTCCTAACCCCCGATTACATAGGCCTGGCTAATGGCCAACCTTAACCATCTGGCTATTGATTGTTTAGAGGCTTTGGACCCTTTCCTAGCCCCTGAAAATAACACAAAAAAAAGAAATCGGATTTCCTAAACTGTTTTGTACTAAGTACTGAAGGACGCACCTTCTAACGTCCAGTTTGTGGAAAATATGCTCCTGTTCCCTCACAGGATTCGAACAGAAGGTAGGTAAAATAATTTCTTGCCCTCTATGAAAACTAGAGGCCACTTTTGGCAAAGGGGTCGGATCCGTTTTAAAAATCAAACGGTCCGGAAAAATAAGGAAAAAAAGGCGCCCTAATAGAAAGGGCTTCGAGTTCACTCACTCTCCTTGCTGTGGTGATTGCCACCAAAAACACCGTTTTGAGGGTGATCAACTTCAAGGTACAGGATTCCAATGGCTCAAAAGGATCCCCTGTAAGAGTCTGTAAAACTAAAGATCGATCCCATACTGGGAATGGGGAAATTTTAACTGGCCTCTGTCTGCCTAAAGCTCTAAAAAACCTAGCTACCCAAGGATCTATAGCTAGCGGCTTTTCCAGGAATACGCTTAGTGCCGACACCTGTCCTTTCAAGGTGCTAAGGGTCAATCCTTTGTCCGCTCCTGCCTGCAGAAATTCTAACACTGCTACAGAACTTCGTACATCGAAGGAGCTTTCTGTGCACCAACTAATAAAGCGTTTCCACACCTTTAGGTAGATGGCTTGCGTCTCCTTTCCTGCAATTTAGGAGAGTTGTCACTAGCCGATCCGAGAAACCTTTGCTCTTCAGCAATTCTTCCTCAGTAGCCACGCTGCGAGGTTCCATCGCTCCACCTGAGGGCAACAGATTGGACCCGGAGAGAGAAGATCCTCCTGGACAGGCAGAATCCAGGGAGGTTCCACCGTCAGGCTCTTCAAGAGAGAGAACCACGGCCTCCTTGGCCAGTGTGGTGCGATCAGGATAAGGGTTGTGTCTTCCGACCAAAATTTTCTCAGAACTGCTGGAATCATTACGGGAGGGGGGAAGGCATAACACTTTGAGAAACGCCAGCTCTGAGCTAGTGCATCCACCCCGGCTGCTCCGTCCCATCTGTTTAGGGAAAAGAACAGACGAGTTTTTGCATTCGCCTTCGAGGCGAAGAGATCCACAGAAGGGACCCCCCACTTCCGAGTAATCATCTCGAAGATGTCCTGGTTCAAGACCCAGTCGCCTTCCTTCAGCATTTTTCTGCTCAGAAAATCTGCTACTTGGTTTTATTCCCCCTTCAAATGTATTGCAGAAAGAGAGAGAATGCTCCCTTCGGCCCACCTGAGGATGGATTCTGCCAGACTCCACAAGGATCTGCTCCTGGTTCCCCCTTGCCTGTTGATGTAGGCCACTGCTGATGAGTTGTCCGAACGGACCCTCACATGCTGTCCCAGGAGTTCTCTCTGAAAAGCTCTGAGAGCCAACTCTATTGCTCTCAGTTCCCTCCAGTTCGAGGACTTCTTTGCGTCTTTTTTCCCCCAGGTGCCTTGCATCATCTTGGAATCTAGGTGTGCTCCCCACCCTGTGCCGCTCGCATCGGTCGTAAACGTCCTGGAAACTGGAAGGACCCACTCCAGGCCCTGTGAGAGATTGGACCCTTTCCTCCACCACCAGAGGGACCTCTTGACCTGACTTGGCACAGATATAAAGGAGTCCAGAGACCCTGGACTGTGGTCCCAGACACTCAGGATAAACAGTTGTAGGGGGCGAAAGTGCAGCCCTGCCCACTGAACTGCCGGAAGCGTGGAAGTCAGTAAGCCCAACACTGACATTGCTTTTCTTACTGAGATCTGACTGCTGCCCTGGAGCAGTAATATTGCGTTGTCCACCTTCTGGATCTTTTCTACTGGAAGGAACACTTTTTGCTTTGTCGAATCCAATACATAGCCCAGGAAGGTGACCTTTTGGGCCAGAACCAAACTGGATTTTTCCAGGTTCAAGAGCCACCCCAAGTTTTCTAAGCTGTCTCTTGCTACCTGAAGATCCTGGGACAACTGCTCCGGGGAAGGAGCAAACAGGAGTAGGTCGTCTAGGTATGCGACTACAGAGATGCCTCTGAGCCGCAAGAAAGCCAGGACCTCCACCATCACCTTGGTGAAGATGCGGGGGGAAGAGGATAGTCCAAAGGGGAGTGCTTTGAACTGTAGATGAAACGTTCCTTCCCCGGTTTTCACCGCTAGTCTGAGAAACCTCTGGTAACTTTCTGCGATTGGAATGTGCAGATAAGCGTCCTTTAAGTCTATTGACGCTATGAAGCAATTTGGGGGAAGAAGCGCCTTCACCGGATAGAATCCATCCGGAATTTCCTGTAGGTAATTGAGACATTCAGAGGCTTCAGGTTCATGATAAGCCTGAATTTTCCCGAAGGCTTGCGGACCACAAAGATGTGGGAGTAAAAGCCTCTGCCTGTCTCCTCTACAGGAACCCTCACTACCACCTCTTGTTCCTCCAACTCCTGTAGGGAGGATAGAAGAGCTGACGATTTTTCTGCACACTTTGGCAGCTCGGTGACCAGAAGTCTGTGCTGAGGAGGTTCCGAGAACTCTAGCTGGTAACCTCTTCCTATGATCCCTAACACAAACTGGTTGGAGGTGATCATTTCCCACTGAGGAAGGAAGGCCCCCAATCTTCCTCCCACCGTGGTTACCCAGTCATTGGGTCTTCTTGGGCTGTTCAGGAGGGCGAAAAATCGCCCCTCCCTGCCCCTTACCCTTCTGCCCCCAAGCCTTTTTCGGCTTCAAACTTTCTCTGAGGGCGAGACTTTTTAGCCTGCTCCCCAAACTTCTTTTTAATGGGAAAGGCCTTTTTCTTATCGGCCGTCCGATCCAAAACGGCCTCTAACCCTGGACCAAACAAGAGATCCCCTGTGAGTGGAATTCCACAGAGTTTAATTTTAGACGCGCTGTCTCCTTGCCACGTCTTAAGCCATAAGGCCCTTCGAGCTGAATTAGTGAGGGCTGAAGACCTTGCGGACATGCGCACTGATTCAGCGGAAGCGTCCGCAATATACGCTACACCCTTAAGTAGCATGGGGAGGGAAGACAAAATAGTTTCTTTTTGGCGTTCCTGCCTCAATGTGCGCTTTTGAGTAAGCCAATATTCCATGTTGCGGGCCACTACTGTGACCGCCATGGCAGGCTTAAGGTTTCCCTGTGACGAATCCCAGGACTTCTTCAAGAGAGAGTCCATCCTTCTGTCCATGGGGTCTGCAAGAACCCCCATGTCCTTGAAGGCCAGATCTGTTTGCCTGGAAACTTGAGAAAAAGCAGCATCCAGCCTAGGGGTTTTATTCCAGACTAGAGACTCCCCTTCTGCAAAAGGAAACCTTCGTTTCAAAGCCCTTGAAAAGAAAGGTTTTCTCTCAGGATCTTTCCATTCATTCTTTATGGCCTCGACCAAGACATCATGGACTGGGAAATCCCTCCTTTTTTGTTCCCCAAGACCTTTGTACATCTGGTCATGGAGCGATAACACCTTCTTTTCTTCCTGAATTCCCAAAATGGTGTGAATAGCTCCCAAGAGCTCCTCCACTTCATCCAGGGAAAGCTTATAGCGAGAGGTTTTTGTGGATCCACCTCCCCCGCATCCGATTCCCTTTGAGAATCTGAAGCGGTGCTGTCTGGCTCCTCCTCAATTTCCACTCTGGAGCCCTCTGGTCTCTCGCCACTAACAGAGGGAGTATCCACTGGGCTAGGTGCAACACTCTGCTGCACTGGTAAAGGACTGCTTTGGGCTTGCGGCAACTGGAAGCTAGAAAAGAGTGCTTTAAAGGACTGAAAGGTGCTACAAAGCTCCTTGACTGATGCAGCAAGATCTGTACCCTGTTCTGCTGCCTGTTCCCTGACTAATCCATCAATGCACTCCTTACAAAGTGCCTTGGTCCAGGATTCCCCCATACTAACTCTACAAGAGGGGCATTTTTTCTTTGAACCATGAGGCGACTTTCTTTTTTCTGTGGCTTTCTGAAAAAGAAAGAGAGAGAGTCGCCATAAATGCCCAATCCCACCAGTGCTTTACAGAGGACCACCAGGAGTGCCCCCCTCAGGACCAACCACCACCAGGGTCCCAGACACACTCCCCTTCCCCCCCGACCACCAGTGAGGGGAGAACACCCGTGAAGCTATCGGGATTAGGTAAGGGAACACCACCCCAGGGTTCCACTTACCTTAGCATGGCTGGTGCTATTGTCTCCTGGAGCAGTTCTAGAGACCTGTCTCCGACATGGTGGTCGATCGCTTCCCCCGACAGCTGACTCTACAGCAAAGCAAGAGGGTCGCACCAGCCGAACGCGCGGTCCGTTTTCTTTACCCGCGTCCGGAACCGGAAGACGTGGAATCGTCGGAAGTGCCCGCCCTCGCTGGAACCGACGTCACACGTCATCCGACCCGGCCATAGAGCTTCAAACGCTGGCTGCTTGAACAAGCAGGAGAGATACAGACACTTCCCACAGCGCTCCCCTGGGCAGAAAAAACGCGGACCTCCTCAGCTGTCTTCTTTCCCCAAAAGAGGCTGAGGCGCGCCAATTCAGTTTTAAAAACATGTAAGCATGGCTTCCCCAGCCTTTACCTGACTGAAGAAAGAACGGTAGGAGGGAAAGAGAGAGAGACCCGACTCCCCCTCTTCCTCAGAAAGATTCTTTGGCTTCAGCCTCCCTGACTGATCCGCCACAGCTCCCAAGCAGTGTCTCCCCACCGGAGGAAACACCTGAACTGAGGGGCCGGTGGGAGGATGAGATTTAAATATTGAATTGAAAGGCGGTGTTTCCTAAGAGGGGAGGAGCCGGTGTCTCTCTATGGTGCTGTCCTGAAAGATGAATGGGGAAAATTTTGCGTTTTTTTTCAAACTTGTCACTCTTCTTTTGTTTATAGCGCAAAAAATAAAAACCGCAGAGGTGATCAAATACCACCAAAAGAAAGCTCTATTTGTGGGGAAAAAAAATGAGAATATCATCTGGGTACAGTATTGCAATTGTCATTCAAAGTGTGACAGCGCTGAAAAATGGCTTGGGCAAGGAAGGATGTGAAAATGCACTGTACTGAGATGGTTAAGGACTGGCAGACTCCAATTGCTGCAACAGCTGGCTGAATAGCTGAACTGGCCAAAGAAAAGGAAGCCTTTAATAATGACTCCAGTTTCTTGTCAACAGGGTCTTTCAAGCCCTATGTGTTATACACTGGACAAGTTAAGTTCTTGTTTAGCCACTTACAGACTGGAAGATTTGGCTGCTTAATGACCAGGCCATATTTTTGCGATACGGCGCTGCGTCGCTTTAACTGACAATTGCGACGCTGTACCCAAACAAAATTGACGTCCTTTTTTCCCCACAAATAGAGCTTTCTTTTGGTGGCATTTGATCACCTCTGCAGTTTTTAAAAAGAAATTCTTCCTCAGTTTAGGGCAATATATATATTCTACATATTTTTGGTAAAAAAATAAAAAAAATAAAAAAAGTAAATTGCAAAAAGCATATATTGGTTTGCGCAAAAGTATTTTTATTATATTTCTTTTTTACTGCGATTTTTGACACATTTTTGGGACCATTGACATTTATACAGTGATCACGGCTATAAAAATGCAGTGGATTTTGTGTAAATGTCACTGGCAGGGAAGGGGTTAACACTAGGGGGCAATCAACGGGTTAAATGTGTGTTACCCTAGGTGTGCTCTAACTGAGGGGATAGGACTGACTGGGAGGAGACATATCGTTCTTCCTACTTACTAGGAACAAACGAATACATCTCTTCTCTCCTGACAGAACAGGGATTTGTGCGTTTAAACACACAAATCCAGGTTCCTGCTCTCGTGGACGTTATCGCATGTGGCCGGCGCCGATCACACCCGCCGGCCACACGCATCAGGTTCCTGCCGTACAGTGGGCGTGCACCTGCCATCTCCCTTAAAAAAGTTAGATGTACACATTCGGCGATTTGTGGGAACAAACCACTTGGCTGCCGTATATCGGCGTGAGCAGGTCAGCAAGTGGTTAAGGAAATAAAGGGGGATTTCGCTTACCCGTTCAGGCGCAAGGCACCTTAGAGACTAAGAGCCCAATCTTCACTCATCACGGCGGGTTCCTGTCACTTGAGGACCTTCAAGGACTGGGTACTCTTCATGTGTTAGGGTCCACTCCCTTGGACCTGTACAGCACCCTGCAGGAATGCCTTAGCTCTGTGGTGTCCAGGATTCCACTACGCAAGGCCCGGCGGTCGCATTACAGGCAAAACCTCACAGGATCCTTGCATCTTCTTAGGAGGGGGTTATATAGGGGATCACTTCCTGTCTAAAGACCTTTGGTCTACTATTGTCCATTTATCTGGAGATGAAGTATAACCCAGTAAGGAAGAAAAGCCTTACTCTGTGTCCCGTGATGTATCGTAAAGAAATTTACAAATTTGAGGTGGCACTTCCCACATATATACCGATCGGCCATAACTTTATGATCATCCACTAGAACATGCCAAAGCATGAACGCCAAAAGACCTCTGAAGTTATGGTATATAATACCTAAACTTCACCTGCACAACAACAAAGCAATTTAGAGTCTAAAAAAAATAAATGCTAAAAATCCACAAAAACAGTGAACTGAATCAAAATATTCATTTGCTGCTGTACTAAAATACTCTATAGACATTCAAATATATAAAAAGAGGTAAAATATAATAAAGGAGTGAGCTTTTTATCTGAATCAACCCCCCACATGCTCTCTCTCCCTCCCAGATGATCTCTGAGCTCAGCGTTTGAGAGTTATGCCGCGTACACACGTGCAGACTTTGGCATCAAAAGGTCAGACGGTCTTTCCGATGGACTTTCGAACGAACGGACTTGCCTACACACGATCACACCAAAGTCCGACGGATTCGTACGTGATGCTGTACGACCAGACTAAAATAAAGGAAGTTCATAGCCAGTAGCCAATAGCTGCCCTAGCGTCGGTTTTCGTCCGTCGGACTAGCATACAGACTAGCAGATTTTTTTGACCGGACTCGAGTTCGTCGGAAAGATTTGAAACATGTTCCAAATCTAATGTCAGTCAGATTTTCAACAGAAAAAGTCCACTGAAGGTCCGATGAAGCCCACACACGGTTGGATTGTCCGTCGGACCAGTCCAGTCGAAAAGTCTGCTCGTGTGTACATGGCCTTACCCCTGTGATGGAGGTGGTGAGCAGAAGCTTCACTTAGCAACGTCCTAACATCCTGGGAGTATTGTTTTTATTTAGACTCCCCTTATCCGCATAAGCAATTATTTGGTAAAGGTGAAGTAACCCTTTAAAGTGATTGTTAGCCTAGTCAATTGCCCCTTTGTATCTCCAACAGTATCTGGCTGATTCTGCCTGGCCCCGACTTCCCCCCTGCGAGCAGTCCATGTTTATCATGGCTGCTGAGCCATAAGATCGTAGTCAGGATACGTGCCTCCATCGTATAGCTTCTCTCCTATGCGTCTGTGTGTCTGCAGCACCCCACCCACCCCCCCTCTCCCAGTTAGCTCCGTAGTGTTAAGAACCGGATCTCATGATCCCCCTTCCCCTATCCTCTCAGCCCCTCCCCTTCATTCACTGACTGAGGGGGAATATTGGCCCCTCCCCCTTGGCTCTCTTAGATCGAGATAGAGAAGAGATGGGAGATGACTACAAAATGAGCACAAAGGAAAAAAACAAAACAAACCACACTGCACAGCTTAATGAACACATGGGGGCTAGATCAATTTTAACCATTTGAGTTTACAACCACTTTAACCACTTAAGCTCTGGACCATTTGGCTGACCAAAGCACTTTTTTGTGATTTGGCACTGTGTTGCTTTAACTGACAATTGCGCGGTTGTGCGACGTGGCTCCCAAACAAACCTATGTCCTTTTTTCCCCACAAATAGAGCTTTCTTTTGGTGGTATTTGATCACCTCTGCGGTTTTAATTTTTTGCGCTATAAACAAAATAATAGCGACAATTTTGAAAATACATTATTTTGTACTTTTTGCTGTAATAGAACTCCCCCAAAAAATATATAAAAAAACATTTTTAGGCCGATAGGAATTCTTCTACATATTTTTGGTAAAAAAAATATATATATATATATATATATATATATATATATATATATATATATATATATATATATATATATATATATATATATATATATATATATATATATATATATATATATATATATATATATATATATATATCGCAATAAGCGTTTGATTGGTTTGCGCAACAATTATAGCATCTACAAAATTGGGGATAGTTTTATGGCATTTTTAATTTTTTTTGTTTACTAGTAAAGGCGGCGATCTGCGATTTTTTATCGGGGCTGCGACATTATGGCGGACACATCGGACATTTGTGGGACCATTGTCATTTATACAGCAATCAGTGCTATACAAATGAATTGATTCCTGTGTAAATGACACTGGCAGTGAAGGGGTTAACCACTAGGGGGCAGTGAAGGGGTTAAATGTGTCCTAGGAAGTGATTCTAACTGTGGGGGGGGCGTGGCTATACGTGACAACACTGATCGCCCTCCCGATTACAGGGAGCTGTGATCAGTGTCCTGTCACTAGGCAGAACGAGGAAATGCTCGTTTACATCAGCATTTCCCCGCAACTCCTCTCCGTGAGACGATCGCGGGTATCCCCGCGGACATAGAGTCCACGGGACCCGTAATCACACTCACGGAGGTCGCGGCGGTGCGCGCCCGCAAACCGCTTCTTAAAGGGCAACGTACAGGTACGTTAATCTGCCTGTACGTGCCCTTTATGTACATCGGCGTGAGCCGGTTGGCAAGCAGTTAACCACTTACAGACCGGAAGATTTGCCCCCCTAATGACCAGGCCATTTTTTGCAATACGGCACTGCGCCGCTTTAACTGACAATTGCGCTGCCGTGTGACGTAGACCCAAACAAAACTGGCGTCCTTTTTTCCCCCACAAATAGCTTTTTTTGGTGGCATTTGATCCTCTGTGGTTTTTATTTTTTTCACTATAAACAAAAAAAGCGTCAATTTTGAAAAAAAAAAAATATATAAATTTACTTTTTGCTATAATAAATATCCCCAAAATTGTTTTAAAAAACAAAAATTTCTTCATCGGTGCATCATGCCCGAGTTGAAGTCCATTGGGACGAAACGTGTCAGTCTTGGCTTTCAGCTCCCTACATTGCTTTTATTCTGTGATCAGTTTTACTTTAATGGATGAATGTTGTTTTATTTCAATAAAACCCACCTTTTTGACATACACCATATGGAGGCATTTTTTCTTTCTATATCCCCTCGGATGAGAGTTTTTGGCTTTCCAATCTGGTTTCTTAACATCTGAGTTCCAGCTTCACGTTCACCTGCACAATTTCCTGGATCCTTTCTTGGCGTTGGCTGTATTCCCTGGATAGTTTCTGGAAGTCTACTGATCAGGCCATTCTCGCACGATTGACTCGTCGCTTGACACTTAAGTCCACCACTTCCGGAAAGAGTACATACCCCTCATCTTGGGTGGAGCACACATTATCCCTAGTGCTCTACATGCCTGCCAAGGTCATTGTACCCTACTTCTGAGCAACAACTTTTTTTGTGGTGGACTCTATATAAAGTTTACCTTAGGAACTTTCCCCACCTTTGGGACTTTCCACTTGTTTTCACACATTATATATAGGTCGACCAGATAGTGCTGATAAAAAAAAAAGGCTGATATCAGCGGCCTTGCAAATGACTTCTGTAATAGAAGTCAATACAAGTTGCCTGAAATCTTCTGTGGAGAGACTTCTATCCTTCCTCTGGGCAGCCTGCCAAATCTGATAAAAAGAACCTGAAGAGATACAATGTTTACACGTATGTATCAACTAAACTCTGTGTGTAGAAGCTCTCAGTTTAACCATTTAAAGACTAAATCTTTTCTGACATTTGTTGCTTACAAGTAAAAATCCTGTATTTTTTTCTGTTAGAAAATCACTTAGAACCCCCAAACATAATATATATTTTTTTTTAGCAGAGACCCTAGGGCAGTGATGGTGAACCTCGGCACCCCAGATGTTTTGGAACTACATTTCCCATGATGCTCAACTACACTGCAGAGTGCATGAGCATCACGGGAAATGTAGTTCCAAAACATCTGGGGTGCCAAGGTTCGCCATAACTGCCCTAGGGAATAAAATAGCGGTTGTTGCAATATTTTATGTCACGCGGTATTTGCGCAGCGGTCTTTCAAACGCAATATTTTTTGAAAAAATACACTAATTAAAAAAAAAAAAAAAAAAAGCAGTAAAGTTAGCCCATTTTTTTTCATGCAAACGTTTTGATTACCTGTTTTTGTGTATTTAATATTTAAGATATAGTTTGTTTTTTTTATCTAAATTCTACATATAAGTTAACTGATTGGAGGTTTGTTTTGTTTAATAAATGTTTAAATGTAAAAAAAATTCTGCATCACTTAAGGTTGCTAACACACTGGAGCGGGCATACGTTGACGGTAAAACGCTGCTAGTTTTAGCGGCGCTATTCGGCTGCTAGCGGGGCACTTATAACCCAGCTAGCAGCCGAGGAAGGGGTTAAAAATGCGCCCCTGAAACGCCGCTGCCGAAACGCTTTGCAGTCGCTTCGGCAGCGGTGCGCATTCATTTCAATGGACACTGCTCCAAAGATGCTGCTTGCAGGACTTTTTTTTAACATCCTGCCAGCGCATCGCCTCAGTGTAAAAGCACTCGGGATATCACACTGAGACTGCAAGGGAGTCGTTTTACAGGCACTTTACAGGCGCTATTTTTAGCCCAAAAGCGCCTGAAAAACGCCCCAGTGGGAAAGGGGTCTAACTGATTTTATGAGATGAAGGGAAGTAAAAAAAAAAAAAAAAAAAAAAAGGCATCACATATCAGCCATCGGCCACCGCGATTTCTAAATATCGGCATCGGCCAGAGAAAGACCCATATCGGTCAACCTCTAATTATATATGTACTTTCTCATATGTACTATATTTGAGATTCTTATCATATGTTTGCACCATTTGCATATAATATTTGGTACATTGTTATTGTTTATTGCTTTTCATCTCTTAGCACTACATTTTCGCCGATCCTTTATATTGAATTTATGTCACATTCTTACTGTATGTAGCAGCTGTCTTTTCGATTTCATATACTGGGTTAGCACAGTAATATCTCTTATCCACATGTATTACTAACCTGACCGCTTATTGGTCCAATAATTGCAAACAAAATTAACGCTTCCGATTTATTCTAATTACCAGCAAGAATGAGTCCTTACATTTAAAGAGCACCTGCCATTTCAGATCCATCAAGGCAGCACCTGTTAACAGGCATCCACTCACCTGCTGTCGCAACGTCCATGACCTTGTTGTGTCACTGCCACATTACCAGTCATTAGGGTTGTCCCGATAGCACTTTTTTAGGACCGAGTACAAGTACCGATACTTTTTTTCAAGTACTCGCCGATACCGATTCTTTTTTTTAAATGTCACGTGACAGTGTTTTTTTTTTCTTTTTTTTTTTTTTTTTAACAGTGCTTGCTTTTTTTTTTGGGGGGGGGGGGGGGGGGGAGGGGGTGAACGTTGTATGTGTGTGTTATTTTTTTTTTTTTTTACAATTTTTATTTTTTACAATAATATTTCTTTTATTCTTTATTTTTTTTTATTTTTTTTTTTATCAGCCCTTTTGGGGGGCTTTGGTGAGATATCAGGGGTCTTAACAGACCTCTGATATCTCCCCCTTGAGACAGAGAAAGAGACAGAGGATAGAGAATCCCCAGTCCCTTTCTCTGCAGCGTCAGCTGCACTGACAATGAATGGAGAGAAGACCGCAGCTTCTCTCCATTCATAAACTGACACATCGTAATCACAGAAGATTACAATGTTTCAGTTATGTGAATGGACAGAGTCAGCTGACTCTCTCCATACACAAAGGAAGGAGGAGGGGGAGGACGGAGGAACTGAGGGGGAGAACAGAGGGGACAGATAAGAGCAGAAGGAGGGGACAGCTGAGAGGGACAGATAAGAGCAGAACAGGGGACAGCTGAGAGGGACAGATAAGAGCAGAACCGAGGGGACAGCTGAGAGGGACAGAGGAAAGGAGGGGGCATGGAGGAGGATGCAGTGACAGTCAGCTGTGAGCGATCACGCTGTATGTCACTAAAGCAGCTGAAAGCCGGCGGGGGGAGAATCTTGTAACTCCCCCACGCGCCGATCACAGCTGACAGTCAAGGTATCGGGGGAGGCATCGGGAGCATTTGCCCGAGTACAAGTACTTGGGCAAATGCTCGGTATCGGGACAACCCTACCAGTCATCGCATTAAAGTGAATGGGACTGTCGGTAAATCAACAGCGGGTCAAAGGAGGAGCCGCTGCAGGACAGAGCTGACAGTTGCTCTTTAAAAATTATGATTTAAATCAAGTTGATTTAAATCAAATACACCCTGGTTTCACGTACATCTTCCTCTGCTTCAATGCCTCCAAAACTGCCAGAATCCTCCTCATGTGTTCTGTGGTATAGGAAGGATTATGTCTGCATAAAGCGGGGCCTTGAGAGGAAAGGAAGTCCTCCTCTTCTTCCCGCGGCTCTGCCTCAAGTGCCCTGTCCACAATTCCACGCAGTCTGCTCCAGCAGGAACACAACAGGGATTATGCCACTGATGCATGCATTGTCATGGCTCAGTGACCTTGTGGCCTCTTTAAATGGTGACAGTACAGTGCATGCATCCTTTATCAGCAGCCATTAGCATGGGGAAAAAGCCGAGCCGGCCTGAGCCTGTCATTGTGCCATACTCAAACAGGTACTCGTTGACTGACCTCTGCTGCATTGCCAAAGTTGAGTTTCACCTGGTGGACACGTCACAAATCAGGCGGTTATGGGCAGGTAGAATTCCTGCTGAATTTCAGCCAACTGAGCACTGGCTGTGCATGACCGCCTAAAATGGCTACAGACTGGCCTGCTTTAGCAGATCTTCCAACCCTGGGTACCTATTTAACCACTTAAGGACCAAGCCTCTTTCTGAGATCTGGTGTTTACAAATTAAAAACATTTTTTTTTGCTAGAAAACTACTTAGAAAAAAAAAAAATCTATAATGTTTGGGGGTTGCTAACACCGTAGAGAATAAAATGGCAGTCGTTGCAATACTTTGTCGCACCGTATTTGCGCAGCGGTCCTACAAGCGCACTTTTCTTGGAAAAATACACCTGTTTGAATTAAAAAATAAAACAAGTTAGCCCAATTTTTTTTATATTGTGAAAGATAATATTACGCCGAGTAAAGTGATACCAAACATGTCACGCTTCAAAATTGCACTCGCTCGTGGAATGGCAACAAACTTTTACCCTTAAAAATCTCCATAGGCGACGTTTAAAAAAAATTCTACAGGTTGCATGTTTTGAGTTACAGAGCATGACAGAGCAAAGCATGACAAGACCTCTTAAATATGAGATCTGGGGTCAAAAAGACAATGCAATAAAACATTTTATTTAAAAAAAAAAAGTCTCTTTAAGAGCTATGGGGGGAAGTGATGTTTTGACATCACTTCCGCCCTGCAATGGTATGGAGACAGTTGGGAGCCATCTTCTCCTCACTCATCTCCATACCAGGCCAGGGAGGGGACCCGATGGCCTCCGCCGCTACCAACGGCTCCGGTAAGCGGCGGAGGGCACCGGAGAGTGGTGGAAGGGGGCCCTCTCCCTTCCCCAGTAAAAGTGATCTTGCGGCGCATCCACCGCAGAGGCCACTTATCTGAAACCGGACCGCTCACAGAAGAGGATACCGGGGTTATGGTAGCTAGCTGCTGCCATAACAACGATCTCCCTCTTCAAAGTGCGGACGTATATCATCGTGAGCTGGTCCGGAAGTGGTTGAGAAACACTGCACCACCAAATTGAGGACATGTGTCAGGCATTGCACATGTGCCAACTTTCCCTGTCTAAGAGCGGACAGGGGGTTTGTGCCATTATCGCACAGAAGAGGGAGGGATTCACTAAACAGAATGAGCTCCTTAAAAAAGATTGAGAGGGTTCAATTTAATTTAAAGAAGTACAGTCTGAGCTTCTCCTCTGCTGACGTCACTGGAATCAGTCCAGGCACCGTTTCATAACAATAATACAGTCTGGATCCGCCAAGTGCCTGGACTGATGCCTGTCTCAGTGAGCCGCTGAGACGGCCGCTCCCTGCCCCTCCACAAACTCAGCACTTCAGTGAGCGTGGAGGAGCAAAGAGGAGAGATGCTGATTGATAGTCAGCAGCTCTCCGCTCGGAGATCCATAAGCACCGAGCCATCAGCAATGTTTGATCACTTGGTTTTAAATGCAGAGGACAGATGCAGCATCAAACTGATGCTGCATCCACCTAGTTAAGTATAAGTGGGCAAATATACACACATACACACACACACACACACACACACACACACACACACACACACACACACACACACACACACACACACACTTCTCTTAAAAACAAACCCTCCAAATTTAGTAGGAACTTAACCGATTTTGAAAAAGATCAGGTCTTTGACCTGACCATAAGGCGGGGGAGGAGTAGGTCTATTAGAAGGGGTCAGCAATCCCAGTCTAGACAAGAAAGGTTACCAAGTGACATAGATGAGGAAAGTGTCTCCAAAACTGTGACTTATTTACAGAAGGAGGGAGCGGAAGACCATGGAGAGCGCCCCCTACCTCTAAAAACCATCACTAAACTCAAAGGTTCAGCTAAATGCCAAGAACAAGGACAAAGTTCCAAAAACAGGGAACAAGGGATCACGCACAAGGAGTCAGAAGAGATGACTTTAGAGGACCCGAAGCTTGTATCTAAATCAGATATGAAGGTTATCAACATTACTGTTTTCCCCTTGGCACCAAGGCATATTCAGTTGTTGCAAAAACGAATGTCCTTCTCACCGGTTAGCAACATGGATGATGGATGAGTTCACTGTATATAAAGATGTCACCTTGTTTTTAAAAGGAAGGTATTTTTTAGATCTCTGTATGAAAGAAGAGATGCACCAGATCTTGTTGAACCTCTTCTAGACGCAGATGATCAGAAGGCTTTAGGACATCCTGAAAGTGGAACTTCAGTCATTTTTTCAACGTTTCATATATTAAATAGTCTGCCTGTGTTTTAACTTTGGATAGTAAAACATTTTTTATCTGCCAGTAAATACCTTATACAGCCCACTTCCTGTTTCTGGTCTGAAAAAAAAAGCATAGGCTTATGACATCATGCACAGCTCTTTCACACTCCTGTTTGCCAGGAAGTAAGGGGGGGGGTGAGTCATAAGAGGGCCAATGAGAGCTGCAGGTGTGCCTGTGTGTAAATCCAGGAAGCGAACAGGCAGCATGTATGTATGTATATATGTATATATATATATATATATATATATATATATATATATATATATATATATATATATATATATATATATATATATATATATATATATATATATATATATATATATATATATATATATATATATATATATATATATATATATATATATATATACATATACATATACAAAGTGGTTGGAGGGAAGCTTCAGAATTGCAAAGATTTTTTTTTTTTTTACAAGTTATGTGAGCAGACGGCAGTTCCTCTTGAACGCTCTACTAGAGGAGAATGAGGATCCATCAGCGGTAAGCTGCCCAACTAGGAGAATAGTGGACCTCAAGATACTATCTAAAAGATGCCGCCCCTCCTTAGTTAAAAAATGAATATTTATATTTTTTTTTTTTTTGTGTACTTGGACTGTCTATTCAAGGGGATGGTCACAGATCTAAAATCTTATGTTCAACACACACATCACGTGTTTTCCAAGATCTCAGACCTACGGGTAGGGAATGACGTCTGGCTGATAGGTATAGATGTGGAGTCACTCTACACCTTGATCGCACACAAGTGCGGTATAAGAGCATTAGAGAGCTTTTTGGATTTGTGTTACCCCACAAAATGAGTTCCTGGTGGAGCTACTGGACTTCGCCCTATCAAACAACTTTTTTCAATTTTCCCTCGCACCATTAACCGCAAATCAGAGGAACCTCAATGAGGCAGATAGGGCGCCCGCGTATACCTGTTTGCATTTAGGAGGAAGAGGAGGTACTCTTGTCGCTAATGTACCTGGACCACGTGCATACGTGGTTAAAGCAGAGTTCCACCCATTTAAAAGTCAGCAGCTACAAAAAGTGTAGCTGCTGACTTAACAGACATTCACCTGTCCCACGGTCCAGCGATGCGGCCACCGGAAGCCTCACTCCTCTCCTCAGTGCCAGCATTTTAAGTGTGGCGGCCGGCTGTGACAGCTTGTGGCTTCACAGCCAGGCACGCTCTACGCATGCACGAGACGCGCTGCGCTGTCTTGAATGGCCAGGCAATCCTCTGGGACCTGTGACGTGTCCCAGAAGATTGCAGGGAGAGGGGGGGGTGAACTTCCACTCGGCGCCAGAAGTTGTGGGAGCTGGGTACCTGTCAAAACCAGGTACCCACTCCCCCCTCCATAAACAAAAAGACATGCCAAATGTGGCATGTCAGGGGGTCACGAGTGCTTAAAGCAGAAGTTCCATTTTTGGGTGGAACTCCACTTTAAGATACATTGACAATGTGTTTGTTGTGTGGAGAGGTGACATTGCTGACCTGCATAAATTTGTAGATCAGCTGAATACCAATGATCGCAATATACTCCTATCTTACACCTTTGAACGCACCTTCCGCAAAGAAACTGTGGCCAACACACTATTAAAAAGGACTTATAGCTATCATCCTCCCTGGCTTAAAACTGGTATTCCAGTGGGTCAATACCTTAGGATTAAAAGGAACTGCACTCCTGGCAATGGTGGGTGCTGCACTCCTGGCAATGGTGGGTGCTGCACTCCTGGCAATGGTGGGTGCTGCACTCCTGGCAATGGTGGGTGCTGCACTCATGGCAATGGTGGGTGCTGCACTCATGGCAATGGTGGGTGCTGCACTCATGGCAATGGTGGGTGCTGCACTCATGGCAATGGTGGGTGCTGCACTCATGGCAATGGTGGGTGCTGCACTCATGGCAATGGTGGGTGCTGCACTCATGGCAATGGTGGGTGCTGCACTCATGGCACTTGTGAGGCTGCAGGTGGGCACTGACCCTTATTTTGCTTCACAGTTCTTTATTTAAAATATAAGGTTTTTTTCCTGAAACTTCTCTCTTAAAGTGAAGGTGGGTGTTATATGCCACTAAATACGGTATATCCAAATAACACACCCGAGCTAATTTCTTTACTCTCACACAGCCACAAAGGCAAGAGAATTCTTGTTGGGCAGCGTATTAGCTCGGACGAACACACTTAGACTGAATTTTAATGGCTCAAAGAATGTCAGGCAAAATGGCGGGCCCTCACGCATGTTCACTTCATCAAATCTGGCCCTCTTTGAAAAAAGTTTGGACACCCCTGCCTTAGAGGGTTATTTCCAAGCACACCAATTCCTATTGCATTGAATTTGTTTTTGTACTGCTTTTTTAGTCCACAGGTCTGTACTTTGAAGTAGATGAGCAACTTTTAAACATCTTTTTTTTTTGTAATTCCTTTATTAGCCAAAGAAAGTTACATGTAACAGTCAAAAGAAACAGTATGTATAGTATCTCAAGTAAATAACAGGTATGAAGGTAATCGGAGGCAGAGACCGAAAACAATATGCTCAGAGTTGTACAGGAGTATGTGGCCATAACAGTGTATACTTATTTGCGTAAAGTGCTCAACGCGCCACACTAGGGTGACTAACAAACATATATATCAATTGACAAGGCATATATGCTTCAATGAGTAAAAAATTGAGATAAACTATAATAAAATGTGTAATATACGGTAGAATGGGGCAACTTAACATGGAATTTTCCAGGTAACAGAGGAGAATACTCCCCTGGGGCCTAAATAAGCCCAGAGATGGGGACAACATGAAAGCAAAATATAAACCAGGATATACAGCATATCTGAAAGGCACATCCCATCACTGGGTTTCCAAATGGTAACAAATTGAGGGGGGTGTAGGGCGGGGGGAACAGCCAGAGTGGGGGTAGTGGTTGAGGGTAGGAGTCCCTGCGCGGAGGAGGCTGGGTGTGAGGGGATGAAGGGAGAGAAAGAGCTTAGGAGGCCTCTCGTCTGGGAAGTAGGACGGGTCCAGGGGGGCTAACTCGTATGTGCCATCTCCTGTAAAAAGGCGTTGATGTGTTCCAAGGTCGCCAGGTCTCTCGGAAGGTCTCCTCCCTGTCATGCAAGGTGGCAGTGGGATCTTCCATGTCTCTCAATTTGTTCACCTTGGAGTACCACAGAGCTTTCGATTGGGGGGTTTCCGATCTCCAACATAGGGGGGATGCATGCTCTAGCCGCATTTAGCAATTGGATTGTGAGAGAGGCCTTATATTTCCTGATCGGTCTATTAGAGATATCGAGCAGGCAGGCCGCCGGGTGCCCTTCTAGGTCAACGTCTGTCAAGTGTTTGATCGTACAAGTCACCTTGTGCCAAAAAGTGGCACGTTTGGGACAATCCCAGAAAATATGCAACATCGCCCCTTCAGCTCCTCTGCAGCACCAGCAAAAGCAGGGGACATGTGGGAAGAAACGGTGCAAAGTGGTTGGCACTCTGTACCATCTGGTCAAGATTTTGTAACCTATTTCCTGGATCCTTGTGGCTATAGAGGACTTCTGGGAGAATTGAAGACTCTTCTCTTTCTGGGAATCGTTAAACTGGGTGCCCAAGGGGGCGTGGCCAAGACCGGCATGTGAGAGGACGCACTTCTCACAGCTCCTGCCTGATCCGTGTATTGATCCTTCCCCGGCATCGCTGATCCTGCTTTTTTCAGCCCCCCAACTGGCTACAGAGTCCCAGTACCCCCCGGACCCACCCCCGGCCCTCTGCACGAGGGGGAAAACCCGCCGAGGCCTGTTGGAGATGGCGGGACCGGACTCCCAAGATGGCGCCGCCGCGCCTGCAGCCCTGCACCAGCGCGTTCCCCGGACGGTGGATAAGCTGAAAGACAGCAGCAATAAGAAAGCTCCGAAGACCCCGGGTAAGTAACAGTATAGAGATATCCTCTACTATGCTCAGAAACTACAGGGCCCCGGGACAGTAGACGAGGGGGGGTCAGCTTACAAAAGGGGAGAGGCTGACAAGACATTACAAGCAGACTGGGATATGGACACAGTGAGCACACCTAACCTCTTCATGGAGGAAGACACTCGCCCTCCCTCCCCCCTCCCTTCGGAAGACACCCCAGAGACTTTGGAGCAGCCTACACTAGCTGAAATCCTGAAAGCAGTTCATATGTGTACTGCTGCAGTTAATGTCATGAAAGACCAGTTGGGGGGTGTCAGAGAGGAGATGTCATTTCTCAGACAGGACCTGCAAAAAGTCAGGGAACGGGCCACAGCAGTGGAAAGCAGAGTGAGCGACATGGAGGACAAAATCCCCCCACTTGCACAGGAAGCTAGAGCAGCACACCGCATGGCTCAAGAAACATACAACAGGGCTGAAGACACAGAAAACCGTTTACGCAGGAACAACGTCCGTATAGTGGGGCTCCCCGAAAAATCTGAGGGTAAGGACCCCACTACCTTTGTGGAGAACTGGCTCATTGAGATTTTTGGCCGGGATGCATTTTCCCCTTTTTTCACAGTGGAGAGAGCACATAGAGTCCCTGGCAGACCCCCGCCCACAGGGAGCCCCTCCCAGGTCCATGTTGGCAAAGCTACTACACTATCGGGACAGGGAAGCTATACTACGATGTGCACGTGAGAAAGCAAATGTTAAGTTTAATGGCGTCAGAGTCTCATTCTACCCGGATTTCTCGGCGGAGGTGCAGAGAAGCAGAGCGAAATTCGGGGAAGTAAAGAAACGTCTGAGAGCCCTGCAATTACCATACGCTATGCTCTACCCGGCTAAATTGCGAGTGATGGCGGATGGGCATGCACAGTTCTTTGAATCACCCAGAGATGCAATGATGTGGTTAGATCACAATGAACAAGCCCTGCGACACCGCCGGCCAGAGGCGGAAGGCGACTGACCCTGACACTCAGCCAAGGTTTCCTCTCAACACAGAGTATACTGATGCTGCTGTTTTTCCTACTGACTAAGCAGATGTCCATACCTACACCTTGTATGGTCATCCCTTGGCCTACTCAACTGTTCTTTTCCTTGTCTAGATGCCGGGAACACATTTCATGTATAGAAATGCTGGAGATAAAAGAACTGTGACTTTTCTAATTTTTCTTTGTCCACGTGAATCTGTTTTGTTCTGGTGGCAATGCGAGCTTTTACAGTCAGCCAGTTTTTAGGCTGTGCAGCCAGGCTATGTTTGGCCTGGCCGATGAAGCTATTGTGGTTGATCCTACTATCCTGCCCCGCACTGACGGGCACTGATGTCAGTGGGGGATGCCGGTCATGGATTCGCCAGACTACAATAGAAATAAAGTTTGTTGGCACCGTTGTGCCGGGGTGTGGTTTACAGTTTGCACTATCTTACAGTCCAGAGACTTACCTGAATTTGCTTACTAGCCTCTTTGTCAATTTGCCACCCATATGCAAGAATGCTTATCAATGTCTCCATGGACTCACCATACAGATGACCACTGTTCACCCATGCCAATTGATGACTACGCTTCCACTATGGCGGGATCTTCGCTGATTTCTTGGAATGTTAGGGGCATGAACTCCCCCCTTAAGCGCACTATAATATTTACTTGTCTAAAGAAGTTTTTTCCTGCTGTTATATGTCTACAGGAGACACATCTGACTGCAGAGACCAGGAGCTGTTTGAAGCACAGATGGATAGGTTGGGCCTATCACTCCACTCACACCTCTTTTTCTCGGGGTGTGAGTGTAGTGATACACAGATCCCTGGATTACCAGGAATTTGCCTCCAAGATAGATGCAGAGGGGAGATTTGTATTTCTGCATTGTCGCATTGGAATTTTGCATTGTGTTCTAGCCTGTGTGTACATAACCCCCCCCCCCCCCCATTTGATGCACGGGTACTTCGACTTTTCCTGGAATTTTTGATAGATAAGCCGAACCTCCCTATGCTCATTGTAGGGGATTTCAATAGTTGGTTAAACCCTGCTCTAGATAAACATCCACCTCCGGGAATACAAGCCCCATGCAGGGCAACACCATTGGCTAGACTGTTGCAGGAGCTGGGATGGCTAGATACATGGAGACATAGAAACCCAGTAACTAAGCAATTCTTTTGCTTTTAAAAAACCCACGGGTCTCTATCCAGGATAGACCTGGCTGTGGGAAACTCGGGTATGCTCCCCTCGGTCTCTGAAGTTTCATATAAACCCAGGTGCGTTTCAGACCATTCCTATATGGTACTAAAACTAGTCACAACACAGGGGTCCATGCTCCCTAAGGCACCCTGGAAATTTAATGCCTTTTCGCTTCAGCTGTTTGCATCTCCTGAGAGACTAGAGGGAAGCATCAGTGGGTTCTTTCAGATTCAGCCAACTCCAGCCGCTGTTGTGGCAGAGTGGGAGGAATTTAAACTATATCTCCGTAGACTGCTAAGCAATGAGGTTACCAAGGTTAAACAGCGCTCTGAAACTCTCAGGGAAACACTGGAGATGCAGGTTCATTCCCTGGAGGAGAAATATGTGCAAGATCCCACTGATTCCGCAAGGGAGGCCTGGCAGGCAGCTCAATCTGCTTATGGGCGCCTCCTGGCCTCCTCGGCGGAAAATAAAAGATTATTTTCTAAAACTGCTTTTTTCGAGGAGGGGGAGACAACAGGCCGCTTCTGGCTAGAATCGCTAACTCAGAACAGAAGTCCCCAGTAATCGGAGCCATAAAAACTAAAGGGGACAGTTGGTACAGTCGCCCGATTTAATATTGAACACACTAGCTGAGTTCTATGAGACATTATATCGCCCAACCTCGATACAAGACCCGGGGGAGTTGGGTAATTATTTGGATGACATTGTTTTCCCGCAGCTTTCTGCATCACAATGCCAGGAGTTGGATTCCCCGATATCCCTGGAGGAACTGCAGGTGGCTGTGGCTGCGTTTCCCAACTGTAAGGCCCCAGGGGGTGATGGTATCCCTATGGAGATATACAAAAGCTACTCCGAAGTATTGTTGCCCAAGCTTTTGGCAATGTTTAACGCGGCCAGAGACCAGTCTGCCCTTCCACCATCTATGTCTCAAGCCCATATTGTGTTGATTTTGAAACAAGGAAAAGACCCCGTAGATCCAGCATCCTATAGACCGATATCGTTACTCCAGTCAGACATTAACCACTTGAGCCCCGGACCATTATGCTGCCTAAGGACCAGAGGTCTTTTTCCAATTGGCACTGCGTCGCTTTAACTGCTAATTGCGCGGTCATGCAATGCTGTACCCAAACGAAATTTGCGTCCTTTTCTTCCCACAAATAGAGCTTTCTTTTGATGGTATTTGATCACCTCTGCGGTTTTTATTTTTTGCGCTATAAACGGAAAAAGACCGAAAATTTTGAAAAAAAAATGATATTTTCTACTTTTTGTTATAAAAAAAATCCAATAAACTAAATTTTAGTCATACATTTAGGCCAAAATGTATTCGGCCACGTCTTTGGTAAAAAAAATGTCAATAAGCGTATATTTATTGGTTTGCGCAAAAGTTATAGCGCCTACAAACTAGGGTACATTTTCTGGAATTTACACAGCCTTTAATTTATGACTGCCTATGTCGTTTCTTGAGGTGCTAAAATGGCAGGGCAGTACAAAACCCCCACAAATGACCCCATTTTGGAAAGTAGACACCCCAAGGAAATTGCTGAGAGGCATGTTGAGCCCATTGAATATTCATTTTTTTGTCCCAAGTGATTGAATAATGACAAAAAAAAAAAAAAATTACAAAAAGTTGTCACTAAATGATATATTGCTCACACAGGCCATGGGCATATGTGGAATTGCACCCCAAAATACATTTAGCTGCTTCTCCTGAGTATGGGGATACCACATGTGTGGGACTTTTTGGGAGCCTAGCCACGTACGGGGCCCCTGAAAACCAATCACTGCCTTCAGGATTTCTAAGGGCGTACATTTTTGATTTTACTCCTCACTACCTATCACAGTTTTGAAGGCCATAAAACCCCCCCAAATGACCCAATTTTGGAAAGTAGACACCCCAAGCTATTTGCTTTGAGTTATGTTGAGTCCATGGAATGTTTTATATTTTGACACAAGTTGCGGGAAAGTGACAATTTTTTTTTTTTTTGCACAAAGTTGCCACTAAAATGATATATTGCTCACACAGGCCATGGGCATATGTGGAATTGCACCCCAAAATACATTTAGCTACTTCTCCCGAGTACGGGGATACCACATGTGTGGGACTTTTTGGGAGCCTAGCCGCGTACGGGGCCCCGAAAACCAATCACCGCCTTCAGGATTTCTAAGGGTGTAAATTTTTTATTTCACTTTTCACTGCCTATCACAGTTTCGGAGGTCATGGAATGCCCAGGTGGCACCCCCCCCCCCCCAAATGACCCCATTTTGGAAAGTAGACACCCCAAGCTATTTGCTGAGAGGCATGGTGAGTATTTTGCAGCTCTCATTTGTTTTTGAAAATAAAGAAAGACAAGAAAAAAAAAAAAATTTCAATTTTTAAAACTTTGTGACAAAAAGTGAGGTCTGCAAAATACTCACTATACCTCTCAGCAAATAGCTTGGGATGTCTACTTTCCAAAATGGGGTCATTTGGGGGGGGTTTGCCACCTGGGCATTCCATGGCCTCCGAAACTGTGATAGGCAGTGAAGAGTGAAATAAAAAATTTACGGCCTTAGAAAGCCTGAAGGTGGTGCTTGGTTTTCGGGGTCCCGTGCGCGGCTAGGCTCCCAAAAAGTCCCACACATGTGGTATCCCCGTACTCAGGAGAAGCAACAGAATGTATTTTGGGGTGTAATTTCAAATATTCCCATGGCATGTTTGAGCAATATATCATTTAGTGACAACTTTGTGCAAAAAAAAAAAAATTGTCTCTTTCCCGCAACTTGTGTCACAATATAAAATATTCCATGGACCCGACATGCCTCTCAGCAAATAGCTTGGGGTGTCTACTTTCCAAAATGGGGTCATTTGGGGGGGTTTTGAACTGTCCTGGCATTTTATGCACAACATTTAGAAGCTTTACAGTATGTCACAAATCACCCACTCTTCTAACCACTTGAAAATACAAAATACAAAGCCCTTTCTGACACTTTTTGATTACATGAAAAAATTATTTTTGCAAAAAAAATGACTTTGAACCCCCACACATATATTTTTTTTAAAGAAAATGCCCTACAGATTAAAATGGTGGGTGTTTCATTTTTGTTTTTTCACACAGTATTTGCGCAGCGATTTTTCAAACGCATTTTTTGGGGGAAAAAAAAAAAAAACACACTTTAAATTTTAATGCACTAAAACACACTATATTGCCCAAATGTTTGATGAAATAAAAAAAAGATGATCTTAGGCCGAGTACATGGATACCAAACATGACATGCTTTACAATTGCGCACAAACGTGCAGTGGCGACAAACTAAATACATTTTTAAAAGCCTTTACAGGTTACCACTTTAGATTTACAGAGGAGGTCTACTGCTAAAATTACTGCCCTCGATCTGACCTTCGCGGTGATACCTCACATACATGGTGCAATTGCTGTTTACATTTGACGCCAGACCGACGCTTGCGCTCGCCTTAGCGCGATAGCAGGGGGGACAGGGGTGCTTTTTTTTTTTTTTTTCCCTTTATTATTTTTTTGCTTTTTTATCTTATTTTTAAACTGTTCCTTTCATTTTTTTTTTTTTTTTTAATAATTTTTATTGTTATCTCAGGGAATGTAAATATACCCTATCATAGCAATAGGTAGTGACAGGTACTCTTTTTAGAAAAAAAATGGGGTCTATTAGACCCTAGATTTCTCCTCTGCCCTCAAAGCATCTGACCACACCAAGATCGGTGTGATAAAATGCTTTCCCAATTTCCCAATGGCGCTGTTTACATCCGGCGAAATCTAAGTCATAAAATGCTCATAGCTTCCGGTTTCTTAGGCCATAGAGATGTTTGGAACCACTCTGGTCTCTGATCAGCTCTATGGTCAGCTGGCTGAATCACCGGCTGCATTCTCAGGTTCCCTGTTGAGACAGGAGAGCCAGAGAAAAACACGGAAGACGGGGGGGGGGGGGCATTCCCTCCCACTGCTTGTAAAAGCAGTCTAGAGGCTAATTAGCCGCTAGGATTGCTTTTACATGAAAGCCGACCGCTGGCTGAAAAGAATGATACCAAGATGATACCTAAACCTGCAGGCATCATTCTGGTATAACCACTCAAAGTCGTGAATGGCGTACCTGAAGACAAAAAAAATGGTTAACAATAAAAGCACAGTAAAACGGTAAAGTATAAAAAAATTGCATACCTGAAAAGCAAACATGATAAAACATAATAACAATAAAACATTGCAGAATAGAATACAGTAAAAAAGAGCAGAACATTAGAGAGAGAGAGCGAGAGAGCGAGCGAGAGCGAGAGAGAGCGAGCGAGAGAGCGAGCGAGAGAGCGCGAGAGAGCGAGCGAGAGAGCGCGAGAGAGCGAGAGCGAGAGCGAGAGCGAGAGCGAGAGCGAGAGCGAGAGCGAGAGAGAACAATAAAACGACTATTTTTTTTTTTTTATATTTTTGTATGTGTTTTTTTTTTTTTTACACTTTTTTTGTAACTAACTTTTATAACGGTAACCGGTTCCAGGTTCGGGTCTCTCAAAATGTGATGGCATCTTGGGAGACCCTGTGAAAGTGTGCCTAGTCTTTGCAATGCTGTACCCTACGCCAATACTCAACTAGTGTATGGTAGCGTTCAAAACATTGACCAATGCAAAGACCAGGATTGTCAGGACAGGAGGGACAATAATAGCGGGTGTCACGCCTATATCCGCGCTTGCTGCAGACACAACATCTTTTTTGGGGGCGCTCGCTGGGTAGGGGTACTCGGGAGGACATAAAGAAAATGCCTCTCATGCAGCCGACTGCATTTGGTTGGGGATGTGAATGGGGGAAGTACGGGCGCTGCAGAAGTGGTGGGTTCCCAATTAGGATTGGCGAATGCAGCAGGAAGGGCATTATGGGCATGACAGGCCTGTGTTTGTCTTTTTTGGTGGCAGCGAGACACTACTTGTGCTTGCCACCTCACCAGCTTGAACTGCACTAATGGGACTCGCCACGTCACCAAGTGTTACTGCAGTGCTGGTTTGACTACGACCGGGGTGTACTAGGCCGCTGGTGCTTGCCAGTTCACCAAAACGCTACCAAAAAAAACGGTTAGCGATCACAGGGATCAGCCCAGACGAAGTCCTATGAGACTAAAACGCATCGGGAGGACTCCACTGCCGCCTTTTTATTGTATACAAGCGCTTTGTTACTTCTTAAATGTAAGTGTCTTTCTTTTATTAAAAATCCTTAATTTTACGGTATTACACTATATGGCCCCTTTTTTATTCTATGTGGGGCATGTTCGAGGATATCCTTAATTTCCACGTGGAGGAAGCACCCCGGTGAGGCACCCCCAGGACTTCTTCTCTAGTGTATCTTTGAGATCTCCTCTCCATTGCCAGTGGGCAATTCCCAGCCTGTTTGACTCATCCAGCATATGCTGTTTTGGGTCCCAACCTTTTGGTAAGCCTCCATTCATATGGGTGGTGGTATCTGCACAAGTGTGGTTTTTGCACATAATCCCTGAGCAAGTTTCCAGGACTGTTGACTTTCCCTTGGTACGGATCCTGTGTACCATTGCCATTGGGCAATAGATGCTTATGTTGACCTATGTAGCATATGCTAATTTTAGGTCCAAAATCTATGGTACGCCTCCACTACGTTGGGGATTGCTTAATTATTATTTCAGTCATACATTCACGTGGTGATTTCCATGTTTTCACAGACAAATGGACTTTGATTTATAGAAAATGGACTTTCACTATTTTAGGATTTCTCTATGTTGATATGCACAATTATCCATTCACGCTGCACTTATTTATACATTTCTTGATCACAGGGATCAGGCCTGACTCTGCGAACGCTGCAGTTATGCGTTTAGTGTTTTGTAAGTGACAGTGATCGATCGATATTGCACTTGGGTGGGCTGGGCGGAGGGGCAAAACGCAGGTGCTAGCAGGTATCTGGGCTGATCCCGCTAACACTGCATTTTTGGGAACCCTAAACTGCTGGGGACGCCAGTATAGATCTGAATCGGATCAGATATTGATCCGTTCAGATACTATACCACTAAGGGAGGTGTACGGTGCGTGCGTGGGTGTTAGCGGTACTGGCACTAATCTGACGCTGCCTGGGGCTGGTGCTTGCCAGTTCACCAAAACGCTACCAAAAAAACTGTTAGCGATCACAGGGATCAGGCCTGACTCTGCGAACGCTGTAGTTATGCATTTAGTGTTTTGTAAGTGACAGTGATCGATCGATACTGCACTTGGGTGGGCTGGGCGGAGGGGAAAAAAACGCAGGTGCTAGCAGGTATCTGGGCTGATCCCGCTAACACTGCATTTTTGGGAACCCTAAAGTGCTGGGGACGCTAGTATAGATCTGAATCGGATCAGATATTGATCCGTTCAGATACTATACCACTAAGGGAGGCGTATGCTGCGTGCGTGGGTGTTAGCGGTACTGGCGCTAATCTGACGCTGCCTGGGGCGACGCATATCACCGCCGGGCGATCAGGGGGCTAAACCTTTATTCGGTAATAAACGGCGGGTGCCCTGACACTATAAAAAATAAACGAACGAACCAGCGTCAACCGTAACGGTTATACGGTGATCAGTGGTGAAAGGGTTAACTAGGGGGCAATCAAGGGGTTAAAACATTAAGTAGTATATGGGGGTCCCTGACGCTATAAAAACGCTGACGGCGAACCTAAATATTTACCTCCCTAACTAGCGTCACCAGCGACACTAATACAGCGATCAGAAAAATGATCGCTTAGTGACACTGGTGACGGGGGGTGATCAAGGAGTTAAAACTTTATTAGGGGGGTATCCTAGACCTACAGGGGGCTAACACTCACTGCCCTACCACTTCTAACTGTCACAAACTGACACCATGCAGTAATCAGAAAAAAAAAAAAAAATACTGCTTGGTGTCAGTGTGACATGGGGGGGGGCGATCGGGGGTGTAAAGTGTGCCTGGCATGTTCTACTGTGTGTGTGTGTGTTGTGCACTCACATGTCTTCTCTCCTCGGCGCCGGAAAGGAAACTGCCGAGCCGAGGAGAGATGACATCACATCCTCTGCCTGTGTGTACTACACACAGGCAGGGGAGGATTCCCATTGGCTGGGAGCGATCGCGAGGGGGGGGCCCACGATTGGATGGCCTCCCCCTCGCCTCTCAACGCTCCCAGACAAATGGTTAAATGAGAGAGCTGTTTTTGTTCTTTTAAGCGCAAAGAAATTATATGCTTATAGGGAGGGAGAAGCTTAAAATTTCCCTGACAAAAAGCACCTCTCAAACTTGGGTGAAACTCAGCTTTAAAAAAAGAGACGTATAAACTGTACAACTCAGTTGAACAAACTGAAATGTTTTAGGTGGGGATGGGGGTGTAAAAATAAAATATGTTTGCATAAGTGTATACACCCTTAAAACTAATACTTTGTTGAAGCACCTCATGATTTTCTTACAGCAGTCTGTTTGGGTACGAGTCTATCAGCATGGCACATCTTGACTTGGCAATATTTGCCCACTCTTTGCAAAAACACTCCAAATCTGTCAGATTGCATGGGCATCTCCTGTGCACAGCCCTCTTCAGATCGCCCCACAGATTTCCAATGGGATTCAGGTCTAAGTTCTGGCTGGGCCATTCCAAAACGTTAAGCTTCTTCTGGTGAAGCCATTCCTTTGTTGATTTGGGTCGTTGTCATGCTGAAAGATAAAAGTTGCTATTCATCTTTCAGCATGACAATGACCCAAAGGTTTTGTGCCAATATTGACTGGTATTTGGAACTGCTCATAATTCCCTTTACCTTGACTAAAGCCCCTGTTTCAGCTGAAGAAAAACAGCCCCAAAGCACGATGTTGCCACAGAATAGTTATCGCGATTTTTCATGATTCTTGCTATGCAAAGAATTCTCTCTGCTCTTCTGAAGCTGACAGCCCTCAAAAGAAAGGAAGAAAAAAAAAAAACTGTCAGTCTGCCAAGAATCACAACATTCTTTAGCAGTGGAACGAAGTATAAACATAACCATTTGTCAAAGGAATAGACTTCGTGTGTAAATGGGGAAAGTTTAACCACTAAACCTTTTTCTGACATTTGTTAGTTTCAAGTTAAAATATTTTTTTTTTGCTAGAAAATTACTTAGAACCCCCATACGTTATAATATATATATCCTAGAGAATAAAATGGTGGTTGTTGCAATAATTTATGTCACACTGTACGCAGCAGTCTTTCAAATGCAATTTTTTTTGGAAAAAAAAAAAAAAAAAAAAAAAAAAAAAAAAAACACCACAACTAAACTAGTAAAGTTGGCCCAATTTTTTTGTATAATTTGAAAGATTTTACGTTGCGAGAATCGTGATCTTTTTATGCCAAGCAAAAAAATTGGGATTATCATTTTGGCCAGAATCGTGCAGCTCTACTGCCACCACCATGCTTGGCTATGGGTATGGCGTTCTTTTGGCGATGTGCAGTTTTGTACTAAACATATAGTTTTGCCAGGGTTGGATGTTTTTCTTCATAAGAAAAGGCTTCTGTCTTGCCACTCTATTCCATAGCCCAGATATTTGAAGAATACAGGAGATTGTTGTCACGTGTACCATACAGCCAAGTACTTGCTAGATATTCCTGCAGCTCCTTTAATGTTGCTGTAGGCCTCTTAGCAGGCTTCCTGACCAGTTTTCTTCTCGCCTTTTAATCAATTTTGGAGGGATGTCCAGTTCTTGTTAATGTCACTGTTGTGCCATATTTTCTCTACCTTTAGGATGACGGTCTAAACTATGTTCCATGGTATATCGAATGCCTTGGAAAATCTTTTGTACCCTTCTCCTGACTGATCCCTTAAATCACCTTTCACACGCGTGTGACTTGCCCTGCGACTTGGGACTGCAAAGTCGCATGACAAGTCGTACCCCATGATTTCCAATGAGTACCATTCATATCTGTACGACTGCAAGTTGCACCAACTTTAAAGTAGTCCCTATAGTACTTTGGTCCGACTTGGATGCGAGTTAAGGTCCATAGACCTCAAGTTTACACAAAATCGCGCAACTTATAAGTCGCAGCAGTGTGAAAGAGGCCTTAAGAATGTGATCCCTCTGGTGTTTTGGAAGCGCTCTACGGACCATGGCTTTTGCTGTAGGATGCGGCTAAGAAAATGTCAGGAAAGACCTACTTAAAGCGGAGTCCCACCCAAAAATGGAACTTCCGCTTTAAAGGAAGGTGACCCCCTGACATGCCACATTTGGCATGTAATATTTTTTTTTTTTTTGGGGGGGGGGGGGGGGGGGGGGAGCGGAAGCCCTCTTTTTAGAGGGTTCCAGCTCCAATTTCCTCCCGGGGCTCCATGGCACCGGAAGGGAGATCACCTCTCGCCCCCTCCCTCTTGGCAATCATCTGGGACACGTCACAGGTCCCATATGATTGCCCGGCCAGTCACAGAGCGGCTCGCTCATACGCAGTGCATGCCCAACTGTGAAGCCACAGCTGGGTGCCCACAGTGACAAAGCGGCACGCAGAGAGGAGGGGGGAGACGATTGCCTCGCATTGCTGGACCCTGGGACAGGCAAGTGTCTGATTATTAAAAGTCAGCAGCTGCAGTATTTGTAGCTGCTGACTTTAATTTTTTTTTTTTTTTATATTGGAATTCCGCTTTAAACAGCTGAACTTTATTTGGGGTTAATCAGAGGCACTTTAAAATGATGGCAGGTGTGTACTGACTCCTATTTAACATTAGTTTGAATGTGATTGCTTAATTCTGAACACAGTTACATCCCCAGTTATAAGAGGGTGTGCACACTTGAGCAAACACATTATTTTAGTTTTGTATTTTTACCCCACAAAAAAAAAAAAAAAAAAAAAAAAAAAAAAAAAAAGATTTCCGTTTTGTTTTTCAATTGAGTTGTACAGTTTATAGGTCACATTAAAAAAAAAAGGTGGAAAAAGCTCTGAAGCGATTTATCGTTGCCTCATTTTTTTACATCACAGAAACCTGACATTTTAACTGGGGTGTGTAGACACATACACCTGCCTTTTCTCGCACATGAAGTTGAATGGCGTCTTAGTCCATAGGGTTCAATTTTGAGTTACCCCACCCTTTGAAGCTATAACAGCTTCAACTCTTCTGGGAAAGCTGTCTACAAGATTTAGGAGTGTGTCTACTAAAAATGTTTGACCATTCTTCCAGAAGCTTATATGGTTTATTTATGGACTTATATCTATGGACTCACTATATGCAATGCTGTATATTATGCTTTAAAAGTTTGAGCAACTAGTTTTCACTTTGATCTTTTAATCAATAAGTGTATCCGTTATGTTTACACTGGTTTAACCACTTCCAGACCGATGCACGCCGATATACGTCCTCACGAAGGGGGATATCATTATGGCAGCAGCATAATCCCGGTATCATCTTGTTCTGCCGGCGGTTCGGTTTCTGATAATAGTGGTCTCTGTGGCACATTCGCCGCAAGATCACTTTTATAGGTGGCGGAAGAGGGCCCCTCCCGTGCCCTCTGCCGCTTACCGGAGCCGTTGGCAGCAGCGGAGGCGATCGGATTTTCACCCTTGCTGGGCATGGAGACGAGTGAGGAGAAGATGGGCCCCCGCCCGTCTCCATAACAATGCAGGGCGGAAGCGACTTCATAACGTCACTTCCCCCCATAGCTGTTAAAGGGCAATATTTTTTTTTTAACCACTTGACGACCGCCTCAGGCCGTCTATCAGTGCTCATCAGTGCCATCAAACAGTGCCGTCAAACAGTGCCGTCAAACAGTGCCGTCAAACAGTGCCGTCAAACAGTGCTCATCAGTGCCGTCAAACAGTGCCGTCAAACAGTGCTCATCAGTGCCGTCAAACAGTGCCGTCAAACAGTGCTCATCGGTGCCGTCAAACAGTGCTCATCGGTGCCGTCAAACAGTGCTCATCGGTGCCGTCAAACAGTGCTCATCGGTGCCGTCAAACAGTGCTCATCGGTGCCGTCAAACAGTGCTCATCGGTGCCGTCAAACAGTGCTCATCGGTGCCGTCAAACAGTGCTCATCGGTGCCGTCAAACAGTGCTCATCGGTGCCGTCAAACAGTGCTCATCGGTGCCGTCAAACAGTGCCGTCAAACAGTGCTCATCAGTGCCTGCTATTAGTGCTCATCAGTGCTGTCTGCCTTCTCAGGACAGCACAGCTCTGAGTGGAGATCGTGTGTCATACAACAATAGCACAACAGAGACACCGGCGGCATTAATGTTCTATTTGTCGGTCCTCTCTGGCACAGATGAGAGAGGACACACAGCTGATCTCACGGCTCCCCCTTCTCCCCCCTCCCCTCTCCTGTGTGCTCCGTGGGAAATGTGAGCTCTTTAGCTTCACACTTGACTGCCCGCAGAACACGCAGGAGAGGCGAGGGGGGAGCCGTGAGATCAGCTGTGTGTCCTCTCTCATCCGTGCCAGAGAGGACCGACAAATAGAACATTAATGCCGCCGGTGTCTCTGTTGTGCTATTGTTCTATGACACACGATCTCCGCTCAGAGCGTGTGTGAAGATCAACCCCACTGGGCCCCCCCACAGTGGCGGAATGCTGGGCCCAGTCGCAACTGCAACTGTTGCAATCCTGGTAATTCCGCCACTGGCCAGCGGGGGACCCCAGATGAGAAGAATCAAGGCTGCTCTGTGCAAAACCATTGTACAGAGCAGGCAAGTATAACATGTCGGTTGCTTAAAAAAAAAAAAAAAAAAACATATCACTTTAACCACTTGACGACCGCCTCACGCCGATGTACGTCGGCAAGGCGGCACGGACAGGCAAAATCACGTACAGGGTACGCGATTTGCCTTCCGCGGGTGGGGGGTCCCATCGGACCCCCCCCGCCGCCCGAGGCGGTCCCGTTTTGTCCCCCGGCGATCGGAGACGAGGGGGAGGCCATCCGTTCGTGGCCCCCCCCTCGCAATCGCCGCCGGCCAATGGGAACACTCCTTTGCTGCTGTATGCTAAACAGCAGCAAAGGAAATGATGTCATCTCCCCTCGGGTCGGTAGTTTCCGTTCCGGCCCGAGGAGAGACGACAAGTGAGTGACTGCACCAACACACACACACACACACACACACACACACACACACACACACACACACACAGTAGAACATGCCAGGCACACAAAACACCCCGACACCCCCCCCCCCCAATCACCCCCCCCCCCGTCACAAACTGACACCAGCAGTTTTTTGTTTTTTTTTTTTGTTTTTTCTGATTACTGCATAGTGTCAGTTTGTGACAGTTACAGTGTTGGGACAGTTACTGTTACCCCCCTGTAGGTCTAGGGTACCCCCCTAACCCCCCCTAATAAAGTTTTAACCCCTTGATCACCCCCCGTCACCAGTGTCACTAAGCGATCATTTTTCTGATCGCTGTATTAGTGTCGCTGGTGACGCTAGTTAGTGAGGTAAATATTTGGGTTCGCCGTCAGCGTTTTATAGCGTCAGGGACCCCCATATACTACCTAATAAATGTTTTAACCCCTTGATTGCCCCCTAGTTAACCCTTTCACCACTGATCACCGTATAACTGTTACGGTTGACGCTGGTTAGTTTGTTTATTTTTTATAGTGTCAGGGCACCCGCCGTTTATTACCGAATAAAGGTTTAGCCCCCTAATCGCCCGGCGGTGATATGCGTCGCCCCAGGCAGCGTCAGATTAGCGCCAGTACCGCTAACACCCACGCACGCAGCATACGCCTCCCTTAGTGGTATAGTATCTGAACGCATCAATATCTGATCCGATCAGATCTATACTAGCGTCCCCAGCAGTTTAGGGTTCCCAAAAACGCAGTGTTAGCGGGATCAGCCCAGATACCTGCTAGCACCTGCGTTTTGCGCCTCCGCCCGGCCCAGCCCACCCAAGTGCAGTATCGATCGATCACTGACACTTACAAAACACTAAACGCATAACTGCAGCGTTCGCAGAGTCAGGCCTGATCCCTGCGATCGCTAACAGTTTTTTTGGTAGCGTTTTGGGGAACTGGCAAGCGCCAGCGGCGTAGTACACCCCGGTCGTAATCAAACCAGCACTGCAGTAACACTTGGTGACGTGGCGAGTCCCATAAGTGCAGTTCAAGCTGGTGAGGTGGCAAGCACAAGTAGTGTCCCGCTGCCACCAAGAAGACAAACACAGGCCCGTCGTGCCCATAATGCCGTTCCTGCTGCATTCGCCAATCCTAATTGGGAACCCACCGCTTCTGCAGCGCCCGTACTTCCCCCATTCACATCCCCAACCAAATGCAGTCGGCTGCATGAGAGGCATTTTTATGTCCTCCCGAGTACCCCTACCCAGCGAACCCCCCAAAAAAGATGTTGTGTCTGCAGCAAGCGCGGATATAGGCGTGACACCCGCTATTATTGTCCCTCCTGTCCTGACAATCCTGGTCTTTGCATTGGTGAATGTTTTGAACGCTACCATGCACTAGTTGAGTATTAGCGTAGGGTACAGCATTCCACAGACTAGGCACACTTTCACAAGGTCTCCCAAGATGCCATCGCATTTTGAGACACCCGAACCTGGAACCGGTTACAGTTATAAAAGTTAGTTACAAAAAAAGTGTAAAAAAAAAAAATATATATAAAATAAAAAAAAATAGTTGTCGTTTTATTGTTCTCTCTCTCTCTATTCTCTCTCTATTGTTCTGCTCTTTTTTTTACTGTATTCTATTCTGCAATGTTTTATTGTTATTGTTATTATGTTTTATCATGTTTGTTTTTCAGGTATGTAATTATTTATACTTTACTGTTTACTGTGCTTTATTGTTAACCATTGTTAACCATTTTTTTGTCTTCAGGTACGCCATGCACGACTTTGAGTGGTTATACCAGAATGATGCCTGCAGGTTTAGGTATCATCTTGGTATCATTCTTTTCAGCCAGCGGTCGGCTTTCATGTAAAAGCAATCCTAGCGGCTAATTAGCCTCTAGACTGCTTTTACAAGCCGTGGGAGGGAATGCCCCCCCCCACCGTCTTCCGTGTTTTTCTCTGGCTCTCCTGTCTCAACAGGGAACCTGAGAATGCAGCCGGTGATTCAGCCAGCTGACCATAGAGCTGATCAGAGACCAGAGTGGTTCCAAACATCTCTATGGCCTAAGAAACCGGAAGCTATGAGCATTTTATGACTTAGATTTCGCCGGATGTAAACAGCGCCATTGGGAAATTGGGAAAGCATTTTATCACACCGATCTTGGTGTGGTCAGATGCTTTGAGGGCAGAGGAGAGATCTAGGGTCTAATAGACCCCAATTTTTTCAAAAAAGAGTACCTGTCACTACCTATTGCTATCATAGGGGATATTTACATTCCCCGAGATAACAATAAAAATGATTAAAAAAAAAAAAATATGAAAGGAACAGTTTAAAAGTAAGATTAAAAAAGCAAAAAATTAAAAAAAAAAAAAAAAAAAAAAAAAGCACCCGTCGCCCCCTGCTCTCGCGCTAAGGCGAACGCAAGCGGCGGTCTGTCGTCAAACGTAAACAGCAATTGCACCATGCATGTGAGGTATCACCGCGAAGGCCAGATCGAGTGCAGTAATTTTTCCAGTAGACCTCCTCTGTAAATCTAAAGTGGTAACCTGTAAAGGCTTTTAAAGGCTTTTAAACATGTATTTATTTTGTTGCCACTGCACGTTTGTGCGCAATTTTAAAGCATGTCATGTTTGGTATCCATGTACTCCGCCTAAGATCATCTTTTTTATTTCATCAAACATTTGGGCAATATAGTGTGTTTTAGTGCATTAAAATTTAAAAAAGTGTGTTTTTTCCCCAAAAAATGCGTTTGAAAAATCGCTGCGCAATTACTGTGTGAAAAAAAAAAAATGAAACACCCACCATTTTAATCTGTAGGGCATTTGCTTTAAAAAAATATATAATGTTTGGGGGTTCAAAGTAATTTTTTTGCAAAAAAAAAAAATACTTTTTCATGTAAACAATAAGTGTCAGAAAGGGCTTTGTCTTCAAGTGGTTAGAAGAGTGGGTGATGTGTGACATAAGCTTCTAAATGTTGTGCATAAAATGCCAGGACAGTTCAAAACCCCCCTAAATGACCCCATTTTGGAAAGTAGACACCCCAAGCTATTTGCTGAGAGTCATGTCGAGTCCATGGAATATTTTATATTGCGACACAAGTTGCGGGAAAGAGACAAATTTTTTTTTATTTTTTTTTGCACAAAGTTGTCACTAAATGATATATTGTGTGTTTTCACGTGATTGCTCAAACATGCCATGGAAATATGTGAAATTACACCCCAAAATACATTCTGCTGCTTCTCCTGAGTACGGGGATACCACATGTGTGAGACTTTTTGGGAGCCTAGCCGCGTACGGGACCCCGAAAACCAAGCACCGCCTTCAGGCTTTCTAAGGGCGTGAATTTTTGATTTCACTCTTCACTGCCTATCACAGTTTCGGAGGCCATGGAATGCCCAGGTGGCACAAAACCCCCCCAAATGACCCCATTTTGGAAAGTAGACACCCCAAGCTATTTGCTGAGAGGTATAGTGAGTATTTTGCAGACCTCACTTTTTGTCACAAAGTTTTGAAAATTGAAACAAGAAAAAAAAAAAAAAATGTGTTTTTTCTTGTCTTTCTTCATTTTCAAAAACAAATGAGAGCTGCAAAATACTCACCATGCCTCTCAGCAAATAGCTTGGGGTGTCTACTTTCCAAAATGGGGTCATTTGGGGGGGGGGGGGGGGGGTTTGTGCCACCTGGGCATTCCATGGCCTCCGAACCTGTGATAGGCAGTAAAGAGTGAAATCAAAAATTTTCACCCTTAGAAATCCTGAAGGCAGTGATTGGTTTTCGGGGTCCCGTACGCGGCTAGGCTCCCAAAAAGTCCCACACATGTGGTATCCCCATACTCAGGAGAAGCAGCTGAATGTATTTTGGGGTGCAATTCCACATATGCCCATGGCCTGTGTGAGCAATATATCATTTAGTGACAACTTTATGAAAAAAAAAAAAAAAAAAGTGTCACTTTCCCGCAACTTGTGTCAAAATATAAAATATTCCATGGACTCAATATGCCTCTCAGCAAATAGCTTGGGGTGTCTACTTTCCAAAATGGGGTCATTTTGGGGGGTTTTGTGCCACCTGGGCATTCCATGGCCTCCGAAACTTTGATAGGCAGAGAAGAGTGAAATCATAAATTTACACTCTTAGAAATCCTGAAGGCAGTGATTGGTTTTCGGGGCCCCGTACGCGGCTAGGCTCCCAAAAAGTCCCACACATGTGGTATCCCCATACTCAGGAGAAGCAGCTGAATGTATTTTGGGGTGCAATTCCACATAGGCCCATGGCCTGTGTGAGCAATATATCATTTAGTGACAACTTTTTGTAAATATTTTTTTTTTTTTGTCATTTTTCAATCACTTGGGACAAAAAAAATAAATATTCAATGGGTTCAACATGCCTCTCAGCAATTTCCTTGGGGTGTCTACTTTCCAAAATGGGGTCATTTGGGGGGGTTTTGTACTGCCCTGCCATTTTAGCACCTCAAGAAAGGCAGTCATAAACTAAAAGCTGTGTAAATTACAGAAAATGTACCCTAGTTTGTAGACGCTATAACTTTTGCGCAAACCAATAAATATACGCTTATTGACATTTTTTTTACCAAAGACATGTGGCCGAATACATTTTGGCCTAAATGTATGACTAAAATTTCGTTTATTGGATTTTTTTTTATAACAAAAAAGTAGAAAATATCATTTTTTTTTCAAAATTTTCGGTCTTTTTCCGTTTATAGCGCAAAAAATAAAAACCGCAGAGGTGATCAAATACCATCAAAAGAAAGCTCTATTTGTGGGAAGAAAAGGACGCAAATTTCGTTTGGGTACAGCATTGCATGACCGCGCAATTAGCAGTTAAAGCGACGCAGTGCCAAATTGGAAAAAGACCTCTGGTCCTTAGGCAGCATAATGGTCCGGGGCTCAAGTGGTTAACCACAGAAGGATTTACCCCCTTAATGACCGAGCAATTGTTTGCGATACAGCACTGAGTTATCGCAACTGACAATAGCGCGGTCATGCGACACTGTACCCAAATAAAATTGATCTCTTCCCCCCCCCCACAAAGAGCTTTCTTTTGGCGGTATTTGAGCACCTCCGTGGGAGTCTACGCCTGGAAGAGGGTGCAAATACCTGTATTAGACAGGTATCTGCACCCCCTGAAAGGTGGCAAATGTGACACCGGATGGGGGGGGTTCCAAAAAGCAGAGGTTCAATTTTTGTGTGAACCTGCGCTTTAAATAGATAGTTTGTCAGTTACACAAACAGGAAGAAGCAATGAACTAAAGCGCTCACTAGCGCCCTGGTAGTTCATTGAGAACTACAAGCCGTCAGCCACAAAGGCTGGCGGAACTTGTAATTAATCACAGATTGCTGTGAATGAAGCAGCCATCATGTGGGTAAAGCCCCACACGGTGAGCACACCCGCCCCAAACTCTGGTGTTGGAGAGGCGGTGAGTACACCCACCATAGCATTGTAAAAACAGCGCTTGTATCAAGATGTTGTGTCAACAGTACTTACGAAAATGTATTATTACTAAGTTGTAGCACTAGTAAAGTGACATTTATACAGGAAAAAAAAGTGGTATTTATACATTTTTAAATAAATGCTTGGTGGGCAATCTGAAAAAGTCACAAATGAGTTCATCAGCTAATTTGACAACAGCTGGAGTGCACGGTGAAAGCCTTCAAATGGATCCCATTATAAATTTAAACAAATAGAATACCACACTCATCCGTGATACAACACCTGGATAAAAGCCAATGTCAACACACGTCCATATACAGAAATTCTATTCAAGAAAAAAATAAATACAAATTATAATGCAATCAACTGGTCACTCTACACCTGCAACACTTCATAATAACTGGACACACGTTGGTTCGTGGATCTTCGAAAGTTAGCAGGCCGTAGGTCTACGCTGCTGGCTGGTTTCGTAGATGAGAGCGCCCCCTATGCAGAAATCAGCAAACATGGTCCGAGCATAGTTACTATCAATTCCCACAATCAGAATTTCGCAGCAATGATTTACGTTTTCGCCCTGATGTAAGTAAACAACATCAAGGAATATACTTCAACAAGACTCACCTGTCGATCCTAAAGGCTGCGCCGTAGCCTCTTCGAATATGAGCCTGAAGTCCAACTCGCCAGAACCACAATGTGCGGCACTCATCGATGCCTGTGAGCAGCACACCACTTCCCGTCCCTTTCACCCCTCTTTCCTGCTTATTATACCGGTTAGTCGATCTCCTCTCTAACCTCAAACCAACTTTCTCGATGTCGAGCGATAGGGCCTCACACCCCTCCTCCCCGCACTGTTCATTGGTTGTACGTCGTAATACGTCACTGTCCCGCCTTGACGCTGACAATATATTTATCTAACTGTCCCGTGTAAAATCCATCTATCCTTTCTCCATTGATGTTGTTTAGTTCACATTGAAGTCGCATCGCGGAAGAACTATCGGCCCTAGCCAGGTCGGTCATTATTCTTCCTGATAAATAGGAGGGGCGATGTAGCCATGTTCTTGAAGACTCGTTCAGATTAGAGAAATGTTCATGGCTGCCCATAGTGAACTTGCATCGTGCAAACAAGGAAGTAGTTTAGGTAGTTTGTATCTCGACAGAAATCTAAGTAGAGATATTTAAAGCGAACTTGTTGCTTTCTTAAAGAAAAAATACAGTTTACAGCATCTTGTCAGTCTTCATTAGTTAATCCTTGTTCTTATTCTTTTATTATGACGGACGCATCTCTCTTATTTTTAAAGTGGCAAACTCCACTTTTTTTTTTTTTTAAATTGCTTTACAGGTAGAGCTTTTATGACAAAAGAAATTCTGTCTGTTTCTTCTGTCAAATTCTTCCCCCTGCCTGTCAGCTGTAATCAGGGTTGCCAACCGCCAGTAAATTTACTGACAGTTTGTAAAAATCTGTGATTTTTTTTTTTTACATCAGCCAGTAAATATCAGGGGCTGATAATTTCATGCTGTGTTGACTTTATAAGTGTAAATCAAGCAAATTACTTTGTTATAGGTATTGTCAATGTGTTCCATATCATGTTTATACTGTTTAAATATTCACTGTGTTAGTTTTTAATAGGAGTTCTGTAATTTCTCAGGTTGCAGTAAAAAATGTGCTCTGCCAGTAAATTTTCCATGTTTTGTCAGTGAAAAAATGCTGCGGGAGGTTGGCAACCCTGGCTTTAATGTACACTAAGCTGCCATGTGCCATGATATTGTGACACCCATGCACATACGGCAGTGATGTAATTGAAACCCAGGTGTTTTAAGTGGGATTCCGGCCGTTAAAAAAATAAAAAAATAAATAAAAGTCAGCAGCTACAAACACTGTAGCTGCTGACTTTAAATAAGTACCTACCTGTCCTGGGTGCCCGCGATGTCGGCCACCCAAGGCCGACCCGTCCCTCGGCTCTCGGGTCCTGGCACCGCCATTCTAGGTAAGGGAAACAGGCAGTGGAGCCTTGCGGCTTCACTGCCAGTTTCCTACTGCGCACGTGCGAGCGGCGCTCTGTGAATGGCCCCGTGGTGTTCTGGGAACACACACAGTTCCCAGAAGACAACAGGGCCGCTCACCGAGGAGAAGAACACACCGCAGAATAGGAAGAGGCAGATTAGGAAGACTGCCTAGTAACAAGGGTTTAGGCAAGTTTAAAAAAAAAAATTTTTTTTTTTTTTTTTTTTTTTTTTTTTTTAGGGTGGCCCTCCACTTTAAGTGGCTGAAGAGACAAAACCCAGAAGGAAGGCAGAGTAAAGATGATTACTTGGGATCAGTGACATTGCAGCACAGGAGAGCACATTATGACAAGTATGCACCCCACAGCTTATACAGTATCTCACAAAAGTGAGTACACCCCTCACATTTTTGTAAATATTTTATTATATCTTTTCATGTGACAACACTGAAGAAATTACGCTTTGCTACAATGTAAAGTAGTGAGTTTACAGCTTGTATAACAGTGTAAATTTGCTGTCCCCCTCAAAATATCTCAACACACAGCCATTAATGAATAAACTGCTGGCAACAAAAGTAAGTACACCCTAAGTGAAAATGTCCAAATTGGGCCCAAAGTGTCAATATTTTGTGTGGCCACCGTTATTTTCCAGCACTGCCTTAACCCTCTTAGGCATGGAGTTCACCAGAGTTTCACAGGTTGCCACTGGAGTCCTGCTCTCCTCCCTGATGACATCACGGAACTGGTGGATGTTGGAGACCTTGCGCTCCTCCACCTTCCGTTTTGAGGATGCTCAATAGGGTTTAGGTCTGGAGACACGCTTGGCCAGTCCATCACCTTTACCCTCAGCTTCTTTAGCAAGGCATTTGTCTTGGAGGTGTGTTTGGGGTCATTATCATGTTGGAATACTACCCTGTGGCCCAGTCTCTGAAGGGAAGGGGATCATGCTCTGCTTCAGTATGTCATAATACAGGTTGCCATTCATGGTTCCCTCAATGAACTGTAGCTCCCCAGTGCCGGCTGCACTCATGCAGCCCCAGACCATGACACTCCCACTACCATGCTTGACTGTAGGCAAGACACACTTGTCTTTGTAAAAAAACGATCAAGGGGTTAATATGGCGCACAATGGAGGTAGCCGGGTACATATAACTAAAAATGGTGGGGGGAAGGGGGTGGGTTGGGGGTTCTTGAGAGGGGGAACTTGATGGTGGTAGTTAATGTTTCACAACAAGTTCGGGTATTAGTCCATGTAAGGATAAAATGATGCTGAATAAATGGAAGGCAGCCAGTCTATAAAAGCTAGAAGAAGCTCTGGAACAAATAAAAAAGAAAGAAGGACGGCGCCCTCTAAGTGCAGCATGTATGTTAAAAATATTTATTACAATAGATAAAAACACTCACATTTGAGTTGCTAAAAACCAGCATGTAAAGTAGTTTCATCCGCGTGCTCTCGGGGGATGTGGGTGTCACGGGCCAGTTCAGGGGTTCCTGGGATGTGAGTCCTGTAACCTGGGTCCTGGTAGCTGTTCCGGTGGTGCCAAGGGTCCTCAGAGCCTCCGGGCGGCCAGGATATCGGTCATGGATCCTCCGTGGAGCGCCGTGCTGACCTGCGTCTTCACTTCCGGGAGCGGGGTGAGGCGGGCGGTGCTTCGCGTTCGGAGCATGCGTGCTCCTTCATCAGGCTATGCTGGTGGCCATATTCAGTGTGGGAATTTATACCATAGGCAATGGGAGGGGTGGAGAGGTAATTGAGAGGAGGGCGGGACTATGTATAATGATTGGGCACGTAGGTAACCATGGAGATGGGGTGTACACAATGTGGAAGGGGAGTGGAGGGAGACGGGGAGTGGGCGGGGCGGGGAGTGAGGAGGGGGGGAAAAAAAAAAAAAAAAGGGAGATATGCAAATGAGTGTGTTGTGGTAAGAACATATATGTGTGTATATGGAATGTGGGGTAAGGAGAAGGCGGTCTATAGGAAGAGGAATGTTGTATTAATCATAGTGGACGGGAACAAAATATATATACATATATGGGAAGGGAATACAAAAATGCAGAAAATGGTATATAATTAAATACACATATATACACATTTAAAAAGGATCCCTGGAAACACACTCCCCCCCTTCTTCTGTCCCAATCTTACGCGTCATTTAAATGTGTATATATGTGTATGTGTGTGTGAAGGGGTCCTTTTTAAACGGTTCTTTGTGTTTACACACGTATATACATTGTACATGTTTTATCCCTTTTCCATCATTGCGTCATTTCTTCTCATATATACCACCAATCTCTCCCTATAATTGTATACCTATTTAATTATATACCATTTTCTGCATTTTTGTATTCCCTTCCCATATATGTATATATATTTTGTTCCCGTCCACTATGATTAATACAACATTCCTCTTCCTATAGACCGCCTTCTCCTTACCCCACATTCCATATACACACATATATGTTCTTACCACAACACACTCATTTGCATATCTCCCTTTTTTTTTTTTTTTCCCCCCTCCTCACTCCCCGCCCCGCCCACTCCCCGTCTCCCTCCACTCCCCTTCCACATTGTGTACACCCCATCTCCATGGTTACCTACGTGCCCAATCATTATACATAGTCCCGCCCTCCTCTCAATTACCTCTCCACCCCTCCCATTGCCTATGGTATAAATTCCCACACTGAATATGGCCACCAGCATAGCCTGATGAAGGAGCACGCATGCTCCGAACGCGAAGCACCGCCCGCCTCACCCCGCTCCCGGAAGTGAAGACGCAGGTCAGCACGGCGCTCCACGGAGGATCCATGACCGATATCCTGGCCGCCCGGAGGCTCTGAGGACCCTTGGCACCACCGGAACAGCTACCAGGACCCAGGTTACAGGACTCACATCCCAGGAACCCCTGAACTGGCCCGTGACACCCACATCCCCCGAGAGCACGCGGATGAAACTACTTTACATGCTGGTTTTTAGCAACTCAAATGTGAGTGTTTTTATCTATTGTAATAAATATTTTTAACATACATGCTGCACTTAGAGGGCGCCGTCCTTCTTTCTTTTTTACACTTGTCTTTGTACTCTTCACTTGGTTGCCTCCACACACGCTTGACACCATCTGAACCAAATTTACGTTTATCTTTGTCTCGTCAGACCACAGGACATGGCTTCAGTTTCATGTTGTGACCAGTATGAGAAAGTGAGAGCGATAACACCACATTTAACACACCTGCTCCCCATTCACACCTGAGACCTTATAACACTAACGAGTCACATGACACCTGGGAGGGAAAATGGCTAATTGTGCTCAATTTGGACATTTTCACTTAGGAGTGTACTCACTTTTGTTGCCAGCGGTTTAGACATTAACCACTTGCCGACTAGCCAACGTCATTTTACTGCGGCAGGTCGTCACTATCCTGCGGCTTGTGGGATCGGGATAGCAGGCGCGCGCACTGCACTGCGGGTGTGCAGATGCTCATGGCCAATGGTCGCGATGACTGACGGCCGTGAGAGGCAGAACAGGGAAGTGTGTGTGTAAACACCCAAATCCCTGTTCTGTGAGGAGTGACAGATCGTGAGTTCCTAATAGCTAGGAACTATGATCTGTCATTTCCTCTAGGTCAGTCCCCTCCCCCTACAGTTAGAAACACACACAGGGAACACAGTTAACCCCTTGATCGCCCCCTAGTGTTAACCCCTTCCCTGCCAGTGACATTTTTACAGTAATCAGTGCATTTTTATAGCACTGATCGCTGTATAAATGTCAATGGTCCCAAAAATGTGTCAAAAGTGTCCGATGTGTCCGCCATAATGTTGCAGTCCCGATAAAAATCAACGCCATTTCTAGTAAAAAATAATAAAAAAATGCTATGAATCTAACCCGTATTTTGTAGACGCTATAACTTTTGCGCAAACCAATCAATATACGCTTATTGCAATTTTTTTTTCCAAAAATATGTAGAATACATATCGGCCTAAACTGAGAAAAAATATTAGCTTTTTTTAAAAAAAAAAAAAAAAAAAAAAAAAAAGGATATTTATTATAGCAAAAATTACAAAATATTGTTTTTTTTTTTTCAAAATTGTCGCTCTTTTTTTGTTTATAGCGCAAAAAATAAAAACCGCAGAGGCGGTCAAATACCACCAAAAGAAAGCTCTATGTGTGGGGAAAAAAGGGCGGCAATTTTGTTTGGGTGCAGCGTTGCATGACCACGCAATTGTCAGTTAAAGCGACGCAGTGTCAAATCGCAAAAAATGGCCCGGTCATTCAGCAGCCAAATCTTCCGGGGCTGAAGTGGTTAATGGTTGTGTGTTAAGTTATTTATAGGGGACAGCAAATTTACACTGTTATACAAGCTGTACACTCAATACTTTACATTGTAGCATTTCTTCAGTGTGAAAAGATATAATAAAATATTTGTCTTCTCATTAATACTGCACTCCCCAAATCCTACTATTTCTAAACCCACCCTTCATATAATTCACACTCACAGATTATCTCCCTCACCCTTCTGCTTCTCCTAACTTCTGAAGATATACCCCCCAACCCTGGCCCGCCATCATTTAACCACTTGCTTACTGGGCACTTTTACCCCCTTCCTGCCCAGGCCAATTCTCAGCGCTGTCACACTTTGACAATTGCTTGGTAATGCAGCACTGTACCCATATTAACGTTTTATCATTTTTTTTCACACAAATAGAGATTTCTTTTGGTGGTATTTAATTACCGTATATACTCAAGTATAAGTCGAGTTTTTCAGCACATTTTTTTTGTGCTGAAAGTGCCCCCCTCGACTTATACTCGAGTCAAGCACTTTTCTGCAGCAAAAAATTTCATTTTCCGAACCGAATTTGGGGCCCCGTATCTTAGGGCTACTTAGTGCTAGGAACCCCAAATTTGGTGTGCAAACCCAGTGGAACTGGTAACACAACATATCCAAAGCTGGGGTTCCTAGCACCAAGTGGCTCTGAGATATGGGGCCCCAAAATAGGTTCGGAAAATGTCATTCTCTGCTGCAGAAAAGTGCTTGACATTTTCTGAACCGATAGTTGGGGCCCTGTATCTCAGAGCCACTTGGTGCTAGAAATCCCAGCTTTGGATATTTTATGACGCTAGTTCCACTGGGTTTGCACACCAAATTTGGGGTTCCTACCACTAAGTGGCCCCGAGATACGGGGCCCCAAAGTCGGTCAACTGTGTCCACCTGCAGCAATGTCATTTCGGGACACTTTGGGTTCAGGGACCCCAAATTTTGGCTGCAGCTAGGGGGCATCTAGGAACACTTAACTACCGAGTTTGAAGTTCGGGGGACCTATGGCTGCAAATGGGCACAGTGAGGCATGCAAATGGGCACAGTGAGGCTGCAAAAGGGCATTGTTGACCCTCTTTTCCACTTACAAAAGCTGTGCATTTCTCACCCTCGTCTTATACTTGGGTCAATAAGTTTTTCCCATTTTTTTTTTTTTGTGGTAAATTAGGGCCTCAACTTATACTCGGAACGACTTATACTCGAGTATATACGGTACTACTTTTTTTTGTTTTTGTTTTTGTTTTTTTTTTTGCTAAACAAATGAAAAAAGACCTAAAATATTGAAAAAAATCTGCCTTTTTCTTAGTTTCTGTTATACGATTTTGCAAACCGGTAATTTTTCCCCTTCACTGATGTGCGCTGATGAGGCTGCACTGATAGGCAGCACTGATGGGCAGTCTTGTAAGTCACACATGGGCGGATCATTCTCTCCTGGAGTGCATACTCCATACATTCTACTTTTCTTTCTTTTATTCTATTTATTTTCTATTCTACTTTCTACTTTTCCTTGTTATTACAAGGGATTTCGGCTGTGTATATTCTTCATGTTAACATGTGTAAATGTATACATATTTTTTGACAGCAAATTAATCCCCTTATGCAGACTTGTGTCTGCTAAGGCACGTGACACATGTCGCATAGACTCATGTCTGAGTAAGGCATATGACACATGTCGCATAGACTCGTGTTTGCGTAGGACACGCGTCGCATAGATTCCTGTTTGCGTAAGGCGCAAAGACACATGTCTACATTAGACACATTTTGCATATGTTTACATGGACACATGATGCATAGACACATGATTGCACATAAATGCATGTTTTGCATAAACACATGCTTACTTGCATAAACACGTTTGCATAAATGTTAAATAAACACATGCTTGCTTACTAGCATAAACACCTTGCATGAGCACGTGTGCATAAATGCATATTCTATAAAACACATGTATAAATATGTGTTTTTTTTTTTTGTTTGTTTGTTTTTTTTTTTTTACATTAACCACTTCCCTACCCTGCCATAGTAATATGACGTCCACAGATGGGATCTCCCATCCTGGGTGGACGTCATATGACGGTGCGTGTGCCCGGCGGCCGCGATGTCCGCCGGGCACCCGCGATTGCCCGTTAACCGGGCCGGACCGTGGATCTGTGTGTGTAAACACACAGATCCACGTCCTGTCAGTTGTGAGGAGACCAATCTGTGTTCCTAGTACAGCGGAACACTGATCGGTCTCCTCCCCTTGTACGTCCCCACGCTCTACAGTTAGAAACACTCCCTTAGGAAATATATTTAACCCCTTGTGTCCCCCTAGTGGTTAACCCCTTCACTGCCTGTAACATTTACACAGTAATCAATGCAATTTTATAGCATTGATCGCTGTATAAATGTGAATGGTCCCAAAAATGTGTCAAAAGTGTCCGATGTGTCAGCCATAATGTCGCAGTCACGAAAAATAATCGCGATCGTCGCTATTACTAGTAAAAAAAATAAATATATTTTTTTAAAAATGCCATAAATCTATCCCGTATTTTGTAGGCGCTATAACTTTTGCGCAAACCAATCCAATATACGCTTGAGATTTTTTTTTTTTTTTTTAACAAAAATATGTAGAAGAATGCGTATCGGCCGAAACTGAGGAAAAAAATTGTTTTTTAAAAAAAAAAATTGGGATATTTATTATAGCAAAAAGTAAAAAATATTGTGTTTTTTTTTTCAAAATTGTTGCTCTTCTTTTGTTTATAGCACAAAAAAATAAAAACCGCAGAGGTGATCAAATACCACCAAAAGAAAGCTCTATATTTGTGGGAAAAAAAGGACATCAATTTTGTTTGGGTACAACATCGCACGACCACGCAATTGTCGTTTAAAGTGCGACAGCGCTGAAAACTAAAAATTGGTCTGGGAAGGAAGGGGGTGAAAATGCCCTGTATTGAACCAGTTAAACTGTATAGATAGATTTTTTTTTTTTGCACTTTACTGCATATGTAAATGCGTGAACAGCAAGAATACTTATATACTTGCATGTTTGCATTCCTAGGTACCTACGTAACGGCTTACCTGGGTACCCGCAAAGCGGTGGACCAACTTTGTCTAGGCCTGCATCCTTGTGGGACTATGTATTTATTTGTCTAATATAGTCACTTTATTATGTACCTGTTGGACTAGCTAAATGACTTCAGAAGGGGGAGGCAGATACACTGCCCTCAGGTCAAGTGATCTGGCGGTGTTCACGTCTCATGTTGGAGTAATGGCATCAGAGGTATCTGAGGCACTGCGGTGCCTAATCTTGGATCAAGCTGGTACTTGGATAGGAAACTGTCCAGGAATACCAGGGGCTGTAATTTTTTTTTTTTTTTTTTTTTTTTCCCCCTCCTAAGTAAAAAAGGCATCTGAGGCTGCAGTGTTTTGAGAGTATCTCAGACCATAGGTTTTTAGGGCAGTTTCTGAGGTGGTTTGCTCCTTCTTTAGCCAGCAGAAACCTGGTAGGTTAAGCACACCTCTTGTGACTGTCTGGGTCTGCCACAGAGTCGTCAGTCTTTTGCTCTTGGAGCAGAAGTTATGGGCTCATTATTGTGAGTCAATTGAATAAAAGCAGTTCCAAAACCAAATAGGGACATGAGGTCTATCCTAAGATCTCAAGCCGACGAACATCCTTCTGTTTCGGATAGGCTAGATCTGTTCAGTGATGACCTCTCTACAAGAGGTAGATTCCGGGGTCCATAATCATCTGCAAACGCATGTCTTCATGTGGCGGATTGTTTCCAGGCTCAAAGATTTCTGTAATTGCAGTGGAAAGTCTGTTTTTTTTTTTTTTTGTGAATCTTCCCTTTGAGTTGACCACAGCTCCGGAGAGTTCACAAAGCGTCTACCCCCAGGGCTGGGCTTGCTGAAGACACATCAATACTCATTACCTCAATAATCTTTGCTCAGGAAGCAGTCGATTCCACGGGTTCTGTCGATTATATTTTCTACAGGAAGAAGCTGTGTTTAGGTCGAAGCACGTTCCCTACATAGGGTCCTACTCCAGGTCTTGGTAGAGGATCATTCTCTCTGTCTGGAACTTGAAGATTTAAGCATTGGGGGGGGGGGGGCGTGTCCAGATGTGAACCGAGGATGACGTGCTGGTGTAGAGCTCTGCAAATCCTGCCACAATCAATCGCCATCCTTGCCACAGACAACCCTGGTGAGCCGCCAAATCTACCCTATCTGTCCCTGGGCATCCCCTCCCTCAGCCCCAGCCTGTATTGAGGAGCTTGGCCGGACGGTGGGATCTCCACCCGGCCTGATCCGCACAGTGGCGGCCTGCCATCATCCTAAGCCCACAGAGCCTCCAACATCTATCGAGGAGCCCGTCCGGCTGATTAGGCCTCCCTGCGGCCCGCTCCACACAGCCGTGGCCTGCTGCCATCTTGAGGCCTACAGAGCCTCCAGCATCCTCCGGCCTAGAGTGCCGCGATCCGTGGGATGAGCGGCCGCCTGTCTTTACCCACCTGTGATAGCATCTCTGGAGGGGACAGATCGGCTGAGCACCCATCTGAGAATCCCTGATGGCCAGCTCCACACCCCCGCGGCCGCCGCCATCTTGAGGCCTACAGAGCCAGCCTCATCCTCCTCACCCAGGTGCAGCAATCTATAGAAACGCTGTCATCCCATACTTCATCCCCTGTGTCAGCATCCTTGGAGGTGGCAGGCTGGGTGTGGGGCAGCTGGGGACCAGCAGCCGATCCCACCTGGTCCCAAAGAGAGCACAGTATTGCACCAGCCTCAGGTGCCTGCCAGGCCTGCAGGGAATCATCCCCTATACCTTTTACAGGCTCTTAAAGGGACATACCCTCCTCCCTGCAAATTGATCTGACATCTCCAGATCACCCACTCATGCCCTCAAAGAGAAAATCTGCGACCAAAAAGGCACCCGCACAGCCCGCTCAGTGTCACAGTGCCATCCTGGATCAACTCAGATTGTTGTTAGCAGATATGGACCAGGCAGGGAACCCGACGGCCCTTCCACCTCTGCAGGCACCACCACAGACTAGCGACACTGCTGTTATCCTTGCGGCCATAGAGCAGAGTAGAACCTCCCTACTGGTTCGCATTGACCACCTGGCAGAGGAATTTAAACTCATCAGGGCAGATCTGGATAAAATCGGGGGCAGACTTTCTGAGACTGAGTCGTGGATCTCTACCATGGTGGATCTCACTGCCCGCCATGATGATGCCCTCCATTCCCTGCAGCGCACCATCCAATCCCTTGTGGCTAAATCTGATGACGCAGAAAATCTCCTTCGGAGGAATAATGTCAGGTTCCTGGGTCTCCCGGAGGGGGCGGTGGTGGACCGGCCACCTGAGTTTGCGGAGGCCTTCTTTAAGTAATTTCTTAACCTGACTGGTGGAAAGGGCCCACAGAGTCCCAACTGGCCGGAGCACCCCTGGGGCCCCACCAAGGCCCTTCTTTGTTAGGTTTCTGAACTTCAGAGACTGTGATCGCATTCTCAGTGAAGCCCGCAAACGTCCCACCCTTCCCTTTGAGCACACTGTGGTACATCTTTATCCTAACTTCTCCGCAGACCTACAGAGATGTCGCAAAACCTTCACTGATGTCAGAACACAGCTCCGGGAATGAGAAATAAAGTACTCCATGCTATGCTCAAGTCGCCTGCGAGTTCAACATGGTGGTTCGGTAAAGTTTTTTTGAATCCCCTGAAGAGGCAGATAACTGGCTACTATCTCTGCAGTAATCTTTATGCTTACTCCCCAATATACCATCCTGGCTATTGGCTTGACATAGGGTGGGGGCCGGGATCTGGGGGCCCCCTTATTAAAGGGGGCTTCCGGATTCCGATAAGCCCTCTGCCCGCAGACTCCGACAACCAACGGCCAGGGTTGTCGGGAAGAAGCCCTTGTCCTCATCAACATGTGGACAAGGTGCTTTGGGCTGGGGGGGCCGCAGGGCCGCAGCTGGATAAATTCTATTTATTCTAGTGTTTAGAGATAAACTGCCAGCCCATATTCAGCCAAATGCAGCTAAGTTGATTGGATGGCACTTCACAGTACAGATGGACAATCACCCAAAACACACTGCAAAAGCAACCCAGGAGCTTTTGAAGGAAAAGAAGTGGAATATTCTGTAATCACCTGATCTCAACCCAATGCATTTTGCTTGCTGGAGGCAAAACTAAAGGCAGAAAGACCCACAAACAAAGAACAACTGAAGACCGCTGCAGTTAGAGCCTGGCAAAGCAACAGAAAGGAGGAAACCCAGTCTTTGGTAATGTCCATGGGTTCCAGACTTCAGGCAGTCATTGCCAGTAAAGGATTCTATTTATTTATTTTTTATGATTATATTCATTTTTCCAATTACATTTGAGCCCATGAAAATTTGTACTTGATATTTAAGTTCAACCTCTTGAATTGAAGCTGAAAGTCTGCACTTTAATTTCATTTGGATTGTTTCATTTTAATTTTATTCTGGTGGCATGTAGAGCCAAAAGTATGAAAATTGTGCCTGTGTCCAAATATATATGGAACTGTTTATGCACAATGTTCAGTCCCTGCAATCAGGGATGAGAACAGTGCAAGTTAGGTTTTAACAACCATGGAACTGAGTCATCCACCAATCCATATGACTCATAGTAAACTTGGATACTTCCCCCACCTGCCTGTCTTTTGCAAAGTGGAAATTGTCCCACTGAGAGGCAATCACTTCTCTGGGGTCCCGGAACACCTCTCATTGTGCCTGGGTGCTGGACAGAGCAAGTGGGCTTTCCTAACCCCTTCGCCGACTTGTAGCACCAGACTTCCCAATGTGTTTGAGTACCTCCAAATCCATTGTGTTTAGGGTACCCAGTGACATGCCCCCGGCTCCTAAAACAATCTCCATTAAGCCTCTATTTAACCTAAGTATGGGAAATAGTCTGTGAATATTCATATTGCAACCAACCTTCCAACATGTGCAGCTGATTCTTTTTAAAGGCTGCACACCTTATACCTTATAACCCATTTATCAATTCGGTAATCCTTTACCCATACAACATAAACTGCCTACACTATTCAGACAGGACAGCATAGTGAAGCACTGGGGTGCTGGTCTTTCTGGCATGCAGGACAAAGAATACTAGTTAGGGTACACGAGGAGTCTAGGACAGGAAGGACACCTATGGGTACCAACTGAGGAGAATACAGCATGCCCTCACGAATAATGACAGTGAGGTCCCTTGGAACGACCAAGGCACAGAGACCAAAGCTGGCTACAGGCCATACAATTTTCCTGTACAACTGTTCTCCAGATTCACCAAGACCACATAATAGCAGATCTGACCTAAACACTCTCAAATTGTATGCAATCAGTCAGGCACTCGTACTACATATCTGAAGATGAATCTAAAGGAAATGAACAACAAAAATTGTTGCGTGTCTTATAATAATAATAATGTGTATCCAACTCAAGGAACTGCTGCTACTGGGCACAAACGGCCAATAGACAAAGGGGTTGATTTACTAAAACTGGAGCACCCAGAACCTGGTGCAACTGTGCATGGTAGCCAATCAGCTTCCAACTTCAGGTTGTTCAATTAACCTTTGGCAATAAAATCTGGAAGCTGATTGGTTTCTATGCAGGGCTACACCAGATTTTGCACTCTCCAGTTTTAGTAAATAACCCCCAAATAATTCCTTGCAGCACCAAGATCACTAAACAGTAGGGGGTACAATTCAAGCTGACAGGTGTGCATGGAAACATACAGATACTAGTGGCAGATACACAAGATAGGTTAGACAACTAGTAAAAAATAGCCACGTAAAAACAGACAAACAGTAAACTCTAGGAGCAGATAGAGTTGCATGGCAACACCGGGCAGGAAGCAGGCTTGAAATACACTTGGACACAAAGATTGCTGAGGACCTTAAGATATATTAGCCTGGAGGGGCGTAGCCTGCACGGGCATGTGAGCAGCAGTGTGTCACTGAGCTCCAGCTGAAGATTTGTCAAATCGTTCCTGCTACCGGCACTTCCCACTACTACCGACCGCCTGTACCATGCACCAGTAACATCAGGAAGCCCAGGGTGCTGTTTGGAGCCTTCCAAGAACTGCTATGACCCACACAATTTGTGAGCAAGCCGCGGCCACCAAATACCAACATGGCTCCCAGCCGTCTCTCCCTCAGAGGACACCATGAGGCTCTGGGGGACAAGCAGAAGGACAAAGTAACTAAGGCAGCAAAATCCAACCAAAAAGAGCCCCCCCCCCCCTCGGGACATGCTTTTCTTCACCCAGAAGCTGCCAGGTCCCAGCATTCAGGAACAGCAGGGAGACATAGAAGCGGCCTTTGTTGCAGCCCAGGCCCTGCTACTGCCGAGGGGGGAGCAGACCTAGATGCAGCGGAGCATAATCCACCTGATGCCATGGAGGAGTAAGAGCCTCAATGCACACTTGCACTGCATCTCTACACTTGGTGCAAGACCAGATGGGGGGGTTGAACGTGCAAGTCTCCTTACTCCAGCATGACATGCAAAAAATCTGCAAGCGCACCACCGCAGTGGAAAGTCTGGTGAGCGAAGTAGAGGACAAGCTACCACCGCTGATCGCTGAGTCCCGCTCCGCTTCTCAACTTGTTGAAGCTAGCACCGCAGTGAGGATTTTGAAAATTGCATGCGCCGTAACAATGTTAGAATTGTGGGTCTGCCAGAGTGCTTTGAGGGTAGGGACCCAACGGATTTCATAGAGCAATGGCTGGTCACCCTATTCGGCAAAGATGCCTTTACGCCACGCTTTGCGGTTGAACGGGCTCAAAGAACCCCTACCGGGCCCAAAGAACCCCTACCCGCCCACTACCACCAGGACAGCCTCACAGACCATTCTTGGCCAGACTTTTAAATTGCAGAGATCGGGAGATTATATTGCGTCTTGCAAGAGAGCGACAGGATAAATGCAATGACGGAGCAAAGTTTCCTTCTTCCCCGACTTCTCTGCTGAAGTTCAACGACGGCGCTCAACCTTTGAGGTCAAGAAAAGGCTCCAGCTTACATATGCAATGCTGTACCCAGCTAGGCTTCAAATTACTGTCCTTGGGCAAACACACTTCTTTGATAAAGCCTCTGAAGCGTCCTCCTGGTTGGATGTGAATTAATCATCCCTGTGGAATTGGCCTTTTGGATCAGCGGGCTCCTGATGTGCTGTGCAGGCTATTGGCCTTCTCCTGGCCCATAGGCCATGGGTCCGGACTCCCTCTGGTCACCTATTGCGGCCTTGCATCATTATAGCTGTTCCCCCACTGTTTCATGATTAGTGCCGATTACCTATATAGCTCTAGAAGGATGCTATCACAAGTTATTCTTACTTTATCAACAAGTTATGTTCCCAGTGGCATGACACAGCTCTGCTACTGGGGCTTGCAGTGCTCTTTGCACTATTAAGAGTTGAGACTTTGAGCCCTCTCCTGTAGAAACCTGTGGTTTCTACAATGATGGGATAGACGTGTCTAGATGTCTCACAAGATTTTTGTTTGTTTCTTGTTTTTATGGCGTAGTTGCGCTTTGTCACTACAACCACAGTGCTCGTATATGGATTCCAGACTCTGTTGTTCTTTACATTGCTCAATACCTAAGTACAAGTGCATGTCCTTCTGCAGTCTTCTGGTGCCTTAGCTCTTGGCTGTTGTTAGCAATACATGCTTCCCAGCATTCCTGTGACAGTAGCTCTGACAGTTTATCGTACTAATTATGTCTCATGGCAGATGTCCCAATAATCTCGTGGAATGTAAGAGGTCCCTGGGACCCACTCAAACGCACAATGGTAGCCTCAGTTCTTAACAAATACCAGCCGGCCATTGTGTGTATGCAAGAGACTCCTATATCTGCTGATGCCTTAACGTGTATGCAATATCGTTGGGTAGGATATTCCTGACACTCAGTCCATACCTCATTTAATTAGTCTCCTAGTGCACCGTCAAATTGTTTTTGATGTCATAGTGCGAGAGGTGGACAGCAAAGGCACATATATCATTTATACACTGTAAAATATTTCACCTTGCATGTATCTTGTTTATATACCGCCTCCCTTTTCTGCGGTGGTCCTCAAACATTTGCTATGTTTCCTCCTCGACCAGCTAGATGTGCCATTCCTGCTTTTGGGGGACTTTAATGGCTATATGTGCCCTAATCTAGATAAACACCCACCCATTGTGATTGGTCCACAGTTAAAGGGCCCCATGCTTTCCAGATTTGTGGGGAAAGTTGGCAATGTAAGAACCCTAGAGAACATCAGTTCTCCTCCTTCTCAAAAACCTGTATGTCTCTCTTTGCTTTGTGACTCCAAACTGTGTTGCGCATATTTCTAAATTGCAGTATGCCAATAGGACTGTGTCTGATCATTCTCCCGTGGTTGCATGGCTCACCGCTCAACCTAGCATTAATTTACCTAAAGCACCATGGAGACTCTATCCCTTCTGGCTTAACCTAGCATGGGACTTTAATATGAGGAGATGAAGTCATCAGCCTCCATCCCTATTAAAATATACAAAGGAGAACAAGATAGTTCTATAGCTTCATGCATCACTGAATGTTTTCAAATACATGCTGACTTCACTGACCTCCTTAGCTGGGACACTTTTAAATGCTACTTGAGAGGTGTATTTATTAACTAAATTAAAGCGGTGCAGGGGGCCACCCGTGAGCATAATCAGCAGCTGTCCCGAAGGGCTCAACAGGCAGAAAAACAGTATGGATGTCATTTACTATAGCACCGCGTGCTAATTAGTGCTCAAATTTTCGCTATCACGCTTATTAGTGATAACAGAATTCACTATATCGCTGGTGAAAAAATGCTCGTAAAATTGACTTTAACAGAGTAAGGGTTTGGGCGCTATCTGTTTTCTGGGAGCTATAGTAGTGTCAGAAACCATGAAATCAGGCCGAGACAGAAGTACAGCTAAATCACACTTGTTTAAAAATAAATGTAAAAAGAACAAACGTAGTCAAAACATAGACAAAGTTCAGTAACCAGAACGGATAGTCAACCAAGCCAGAAGTCAGGGATCAACGTAGTGGAACAGCAAGCATGATCTGGAGCTAGAAGGGATGTCAGCAAAGCAAGTCTTGAACAGGATCGCAGGAGATAGTTTCTGTGATGTTGACCAAGGTGAAGGCAAAGATCCTCTGGACTGGACGGCTTAAGTAGGCAGGACTGACGAGCAGGATATCAACAGCTGAGTAACTGTGGAGAGATAGGAGCTGGCAATTAGCCGACAGCTGAGCGGCCAGCTCAGAGAAGGAAGGGCTGAGCCCGGCCCTGACAGTAACCCCTCCTCAATGACCCCTCCCCCTCGGAGGACCACCAGGCTTGAGGGGAAAACGTCTATGGAAATCATGGAGGACAGGGGCATGTATGTCCGAGGATGAGACCCAAGGGTGTTCCTCCGGACCGTACCCTTTCCAATGCACCAGGTACTGTATGCGCCCACGGAACCTACGGGAGTCAACAATGGACTGTACTCCTCATGGTTCTCAACCTGTACAGGGTGAGGACGTGGCATCGAGGTGGTAAAGCGGTTGCAGACCAAAGGTTTTAATAAGGAGACATGAAATACATTTGAAATACGCATATTAGAAGGAAGGTCTAATGCGTAAGTCACTGGGTTAATCCTGCGAAGAATACGGAAAGGCCAAATAAACCGAGGTGCGAACTTCAGTGAGGGAGCATGAAGTTGCAGGTTGTAAGATTACAGGCAGACCCTGTCCCCAACCTGATAGGAAGGTGCAGACAGGCGTCTGCGGTCAGCATGGAGTCTGTACCTATCATTAGCATGTCGCAAAGCCTCCTGGACTTGTGCCCAAGTGGAACGAAGACCTCGGAGATGCTCCTCTAATGCGGGAATACTCTGCGGAACAAACGAGTCAGGCACCATGGAAGGTTGGAAACCATAATTTGCAATAAACGGGGACAATCGGGAAGCAGAATTTAAGGCACTGTTGTGAGCAAACTCTGCCCACAGTAATAGGTCTGACCAGTTGTTATGATGGTCAGAAATATAGCAACGTAGGAATTGCTCTAAGGACTAATTGGCTCGTTCTGTGGCCCCATTAGACTGCAGGTGATACGCAGAGGAGAAAGCAAGCTGAATTCCTAACTGTGCACAAATGGCTCGCCAGAACCGGGACACAAACTGACTACCCCTCTCTGAGACAATCACCTTGTGTAGCCCATGTAAGCGAAAGATCTCCCACGCAAAAATGGAAGCCAGTTCCTTAGAAGTGGGCAACTTCTTAAGTGGAATACAATGACGCATCTTTGAGAACTGGTCAACCATCATAATGATAACTGTGTTGCCCTGGGAGTTGGGTAACTCCACAATGAAATCCATAGACAGGTGGATCCAGGGCCTATCTCCATTGTGTATAGGTTGTGGGAGGCTCACTGTAAGGTGTCGTGTAGTCTTACTCTGAGTACACATGGAACAGGCAGCTACAAAGGCAGTTACATCAGCACGTAGACTAGGCCACCAGAATTGTTGGGAAATGACTCAGAAGAGTTGATTCCTCCCAGGGTGGCCAGCAGCCTTGAGAATGGTAAGTCTGGAGCATGGCAGTACGGAGACTCTCTGGGACAAAGCAACGGTCACAAGGTTTCTCAGGCGGAGCATGGACCTAAGCAGCAAGAATGTTGTCACCCAAAGGAGAAGTGAGACTGGTGCAAACCGTAGCCAGAATATGATCAGGAGGAATCCCAGGAACCGGAACCGACTCCAACTTGGAAGTGGAGGAAAATTGTCGTGACAAGGCGCCAGCCCTTACATTCTTAGTACTGGGTAAGAATGAGACAATGTAATTGAAACTTGATAAGAAAAGAGCCCATTGCCCCCTTCTGGGAGAGAGGTGTTTAGCCTCTGACAAGCATGTGAGATTTGTATGGTCATTAAGAATGAGAACCGGCACAGTGGTACATTCTAGGAGATGTCTCCATTCTTTCAGGGCTAAAATGATCGCCAACAGCTCTGTCACCAATCTCGTAATTGCACTCCGCAGGTGACAGTTTCTTGGAAAAGTAGCCACAAGGATGCATTGCGCTCTCAGAGGTGCACAGGACCTTGGATACCATCTGGACGCATGTCTCACTGCATTGTGGTGACCAGGAGAGAACCTCAGCATGGAGCCAATCAAAAGAGGGGTTGTGCCTCTGTAACCAAGGATAACCAATATTCAGCAGAAACTTAGGTGAGGAATTGGATTATTATGGTAAAGAGCCCCTACAGCCATGGACAATGGAACCGTCTTATGTGGGCAGGCTGTAGAGGTCTCCCGTCAAGAGCCTCAATGGCAAGTGGAGTGTCATGCAGCTGCAGCGAAATTTAGTGCTTTGATACACAGGCAGCATCAATGAACATGAGTCGATTAGAGCCTGTATCTCGATGGATGACTCAGCCCAAGAAAGGGTGACTGAAACCAGGGGCTTATCCTTCTGGATAACTGGGGACGAAACAACGCCACCCAAGGTCTGTCCGTGACAGGACCTCAAGGTTCGGGCGTTCCCTAGAAGAGTAGGACAAGACTTCAAAAAGTGACCTGCCTGGCCACAAAGGAATAATCTCTCCCTCCACCTAAAGGTTCTCTCATCTGCAGAGAGATGCGTGAAACCCAAGTGCATGGGTTCACCTTCACTGTCGGACTCGGTATCAGGAGGCATGGCAGGTGAGGGAGGCCGGGGTGGGACTGCAAATTTCGGAGACAAATGTACAGGAGGCTTCCGCAAGCAATCCTTAAAAGAGTCTCTCTCTGAGTCTGGAGTCAATGAGGATGGTAAACGTGATCAACTTCAACTCAGTGGCTATATCTCTGGCTGCTATCTCATCCTTGAAGGTATCCAAGAGACCATGAGAAAAAGCAGCCGGGAGGGCCTCATTGTTCCACGCAACCTCTGCTGCCAGAGTACAGAATTCAATGGCGTAGTCGGCAACAGTTCTCGTACTCTGTTCGATGGACGTGAGACACTTGGCAGCAGAAGAGGAGCATGCAGGAACATCAAATACCGTTTTAAACAAAGCCACAAACTCAGGATAGCTCAAGGCAACAGGTTTTTGCGTCTGCTATAGAGGGTTTACCCAGGCCAAGGCTCTCTCAGAAAGCAAAGATGGCACAAAATCTACTTTGCTTCTGTCTGTGGGAAACGCCTGGGGCAGCATCTCAAAGTATATCTCAACCTGGTTGAGAAACCCTCTGCATTGGACTGGATCACCCCCAAATCGCTGGGGAAGCGGAGCAGAACCAGACATACCTCTTATAGAGGTAATACTTGAGGCGGGTGCCTGGAACAGCAACAGGGTCATCCTGCAACATAGGTTGTACTGGGGCGGCCACAGTGGGAGATTCCAGGTGAGCCGTGCGACTCAGGAGCGTTCGTAACGCCATGGCAAACTGATCCATGCGATGATCCAGTTCATCCAATCTGGAAAAAATATTATCAACAAGTGGATTGACTGTGTATCTTCTCAATTTATGGCCTTCGTCTACTGTCAGAAACCATGAAATCAGGCTGAGACAGAATTAGTTAAATCACACTTGTTCAATAATAAAAGTAAAAAGAACAAACGTAGTCAAAACATAGCCAAAGTTCAGTAACCGGAATGGATAGTCAGCCAAGCCAGGAGTCAGGAAACAATGTAGTGGAACAGCAAGCAGGATCTGGAGCCAGAATGGATGTCAGCAAAGCAAGTCTTGAACAGGATCGCAGGAGATAGTTTCTGTGATGTTGACCAAGGCGAAGATCCTCTGGACGGCTTAAGTAGGCGGGACTGACGAGCAGGATATCATCAACAACTGAGTAACTGTGGAGAGATAGGAGCTGACAATTAGCCGACAGCTATGCAGCCAGCTCAGAGAAGGAAGGGCTGAGCCCAGCCCTGACAGTTAGAACCTGGAGTATTGCACATGGAAATAATGTTTAGAGCATATGATCGCCTAAGTGGTACTGAAATATGTGGTATATTGTTTAAAGATAATCTGCTTTTAAACTGCTTGAAAAGGTGATATATACACTGAATTATCTTTAAAAGTCTGAGAAGAAATACATTCCCTGTCTCTGTACAACTAGGTGCCAGCACAACTGAGCATGCTCAGACATGCAAAAAAACTCATTTTATTCATGCCTTTTTTACAGGGGGCTATAGTAAATACCAAAATTGGTGCTGGGCTAAAATGCATTTTTTGAGAGTGAAATTGTGCGCTATATAGCCCAATGCAAGTTTCAGCCATTGATTGATTATAATGGTACAATTGTAACTTCCCCCAAATAAATACTTTTAGGCTCAGTTCACACTGGAACCAGCTGCGGATCACACAGGAGCGCTGTGTGTCCCTGTTCCCCGTTTCAGGGATGAATCGGGGCCGAATCTATGCCTGAATTCGGCCCTGAAATGGAGCCAAAGACGCACAGCGCATCTGTTCAGTGCGCTCCGCAGCCGCAATGGAGACATGTGAACCGGCTCTATAGGGAGCCAGTCACATTCTCCTGCTATGCGAATTAGATGCGGGGAAACCCACATCTAATTTGCATAAATATTCAAGAACAACCGCGCTAAAAACAATAACATAAATGTGACTAATCAAATATAATAAAGTGTATGAAAAATACATCAAAAATGAAAATGTGTTTATAAATATAAAACACCAGAACCCTATTGAAAAAGTGACTGGAAATAATAAGTCCCAAATACAGGTAAAAAAAAGGTCCCAATTGAAGTAGGAAAATAACTGACGTCACAAAAACACACAGTTCCTGGAGTCAAGGCAGATGCAAACAGTGATCGTAGACATGTAACACAATCCTTGGAGCCAAGGGTAGATGTATTCAATAATTACAGACGTGAGACACCCAGTGAAAAATCCTCCACCTAATAAGATGTCCGCTTACCAGAGGTAAGCTGTGAATCAGCTTAATAGTAAACCTCCACTCAGGGGAAATCTGCTCCTCAGGTCACCAACCAATGAAGGGGGTGGACGGGATCTTTCAGTGTATCGAACTCAATCCGCATAGCAGGAGAACCCAAAAGGACAAAACAAATTCTCCATAGCGTAAAACTGTATCACATTTATTGAGGTAAAAGAAATGGTCGCACTTACATGTAAAATGACGATAATAAGGCACATAGGATATAAAACAGCCGGCCGGCTCGCATGCACCCGTTCAAACGAAAAACGATGACGTCAGCGCGTCAACCTTCCGACGTACGTTTCGTCCTATTGGACGTCGTCATGGGAACGGGCGACGCACTGACTCATCGCTATATATAGACCAGAAACGAAAACCAAACCTCGCTTTGAAGCTCAGATGGCGTCACCGCACCATCCTACACGGAAGTAGGAAGTGTGTGACCTATAGTTTTTTCGATGGGCAGACGCCACTTCCGCCCCTACACTGGAACCCTTCAAGAGCTGGAAAAATTAAATTGGTGGAATGGCCACATCTAATATAATCAAAACCAGAATAAATATTGTTATTAGAGTATTTTATAATGTACATATACAGGGATAAAAATTGAAAACAAACAAAACGAAAAACTCTCCTCCATGTAAAAGAGGGACGAATGGGAATTACACTGAGGATGTTCAAACCACAATATAAACATAACTATAATTGGTGGAAAACTGGGATGTCGTTCCAAAGGTGGTTGGGGATGTAAATATATCTACCACCACTAGAGATTCAAAGCGAGTGAACAGAATATAGTATATATAACATAATATTAAGAACATCTATATATGATAGAAAATATCATAATTAAACCACACTTCACTGATCATTAAATAACATGAAGATAAAAGAATAATGACAAGGGAAATTCTAAACTTAAAATATAAATTAGAATATAAAAAGACAAAAAATTGTGAAAAATATTATAAGGATAGCATAGAATAATTCTTAAATAAAATTATCATGAATTGTCTAGAAATGCATTAAGATCTACATCCACATTGAGTCCAAAGGGAGTATAGCACTTTAATCTATGTATCCATGTCATTATCCACGCCCCCTATCTGTAAGACTCAACGAGCATATCACCAACATTCTTACTGGTTTCCCAAAGCATCCGGTCTCCAGACACTATCTTGAGGTACACAACCGGGACCCTAGGAAAACTATCTTTCTAGGCATTGATAGATATACCCCACATTGGAGGGGGGGGTCTATTATACGTGGGATCTCCAGGCTTGAAATGACATGGATACATAGATTAAAGTGCTATACTCCCTTTGGACTCAATGTGGATGTAGATCTTAATGCATTTCTAGACCATTCATGATAATTTTATTTAAGAATTATTCTATGCTATCCTTATAATATTTTTCACAATTTTTTGTCTTTTTATATTCTAATTTATATTTTAAGTTTAGAATTTCCCTTGTCATTATTCTTTTATCTTCATGTTATTTAATGATCAGTGAAGTGTGGTTTAATTATGATATTTTCTATCATATATAGATGTTCTTAATATTATGTTATATATACTATATTCTGTTCACTCGCTTTGAATCTCTAGTGGTGGTAGATATATTTACATCCCCAACCACCTTTGGAACGACATCCCAGTTTTCCACCAATTATAGTTATGTTTATATTGTGGTTTGAACATCCTCAGTGTAATTCCCATTCGTCCCTCTTTTACATGGAGGAGAGTTTTTCGTTTTGTTTGTTTTCAATTTTTATCCCTGTATATGTACATTATAAAATACTCTAATAACAATATTTATTCTGGTTTTGATTATATTAGATGTGGCCATTCCACCAATTTAATTTTTCCAGCTCTTGAAGGGTTCCAGTGTAGGGGCGGAAGTGGCGTCTGCCCATCGAAAAAACTATAGGTCACACACTTCCTACTTCCGTGTAGGATGGTGCGGTGACGCCATCTGAGCTTCAAAGCGAGGTTTGGTTTTCGTTTCTGGTCTATATATAGCGATGAGTCAGTGCGTCGCCCGTTCCCATGACGACGTCCAATAGGACGAAACGTACGTCGGAAGGTTGACGCGCTGACGTCATCGTTTTTCGTTTGAACGGGTGCATGCGAGCCGGCCGGCTGTTTTATATCCTATGTGCCTTATTATCGTCATTTTACATGTAAGTGCGACCATTTCTTTTACCTCAATAAATGTGATACAGTTTTACGCTATGGAGAATTTGTTTTGTCCTTTTGGGTTCTCCTGCTATGCGGATTGAGTTCGATACACTGAAAGATCCCGTCCACCCCCTTCATTGGTTGGTGACCTGAGGAGCAGATTTCCCCTGAGTGGAGGTTTACTATTAAGCTGATTCACAGCTTACCTCTGGTAAGCGGACATCTTATTATGTGGAGGATTTTTCACTGGGTGTCTCACGTCTGTAATTATTGAATACATCTACCCTTGGCTCCAAGGATTGTGTTACATGTCTACGATTACTGTTTGCATCTGCCTTGACTCCAGGAACTGTGTGTTTTTGTGACGTCAGTTATTTTCCTACTTCAATTGGGACCTTTTTTTTACCTGTATTTGGGACTTATTATTTCCAGTCACTTTTTCAATAGGGTTCTGGTGTTTTATATTTATAAACACATTTTCATTTTTGATGTATTTTTCATACACTTTATTATATTTGATTAGTCACATTTATGTTATTGTTTTTAGCGCGGTTGTTCTTGAATATTTCTGTTTAGTATGTGCACGCCTCACATTATGACTGCAGCTTTTTCAGTTTTATAACTGAGTGTTCATTATAGTGAGTAGCGCGGTAATTCTTGATATTTATCTAATTTGCATAGGTGTGAACCCGGCCTTAATGTTGACAAATCTTTCTCTCAAATAAATTGTCCTTGCAACAATGTTGCTTTTTGTTTTTAAGAATGCTAGAATGTGTAATGTTTTTATGTTTTGGTATAATACATTTTTCTCTTTCACTTTCACGCTCTCTGGCTGTCCATCTCACAAAAATCTTTACCCAAACTCACACAGGTGTCTTTACAAACCACAAACAATACCATGCATGATGCAAATTTAAAATGAGTCACAGTTTTGTGTGTTTTTTTTATTATTTCCAAATGATCCTAATTTGAGCCCGAAAAGTGTGATTATATGTACCAACATCAGAAATAAAAATGTTATTCCCAAGATTCAGAGGGTAACATCACTATTCTACACTCACACACCAAGAATCACCAAATATCAGAATAAATCAAGAAGAATAACTCCTGACTAATGTAATTCCACCATCCATATGTCCAAAGAAATGCATTACATGTGTATTTATGTGTAGGAGGGTTCCACATGTGGCAGCACAGTGGCTAACAGGTTAGCACTTCTGCTTAGCAGAATCCCAAACATGCTACTTCATGTGGAGAAGTTGTCTGTTCTTCCTATGTTGTTAAACATAACTCCTGACTCAGGGCCTTTCCTAAATTATGTCTAAATGTAGTATTTATGTGTAGGAGGGTTCCGCCACCATTGCAAATTGTGTCATATGTTTTCCATAGGCAAGGACTCCAATCAGGATTAACATTTCCCCACCAGCACTAATTGCAGCCTCTTACCAAGCCAACACCCACAAACTGACAGCCATTTAGCTCTCAGCATGCTAACAGTAATCAGCCAAAACCAGCCTTCAAAACAGATGGCATATGCCAGAAACAGATTGTTTTTCATTAATTCATCTTTAAAAATATTCATTTATTACAAACAATATCTACATTCCATATTTTATATAGAAACATAGAAGTAGACAACAAACAGAAAAAAATAGATATTTATAAAATAAGTAATCATATCTTCTATAAACCTGCCGATAGCATGGGGGGTTTCCCCCTGCCCAGCACCCCTCCCATCTTGTTGTTAGACCTCCCCCTCTCCTCGCGCCCCCCCCCCCCCCCACCACCAAATTAGAGAGAGGGAGAGGAGAAGAGAAAAAAGAAAACATTATAAAAATGTTCCTCTTCCCCTCCCTCTCTCTCTTCCCCTCCCTCTCTCTCTTCCCCTCCCTCTCTCTCTTCCCCTCCCTCTCTCTCTTCCCCTCTCCCTCTCTCCCTTCCCCTCTCTCTTCCTTTGCATATATTAAAGTATAGTGATTTAGTTAGTGAAATGTGAGTAGAAATTGTATTAAGTGAATTATAATTACTATTAATGATAATGTCAATATAAATCTTTCTCTATTCGTGATTTAAGTGTATTATATATCGGTGAAAGAAAAATAAAGAAAAAAGAAAAAAAAAAAAAAACGAGAGTGGGGGGGGAGAGAAGGTTGGTACCTTTTTTAAAAATGGGTTGTGTTTTTGGTGAGATCTTCCTGTGTTCGTGTCTTTTTTATGTGTCAGTGCTATTGTGGGTGGTATAATTCAATATTATTTCTCAATGTTCGTGCCTTAACTTATTTGTTTACCTTGTTGGGAAAAAAATATGTCATGTAACATAAGAGAGAGGAAGAGAGGGGAAAAATATGTGATGTTACATAAGCGAGGAATAGGGGGAAAAAAAGGAAGGGTGGGGGCAGAAAACCCCCAAAATTTTCCCCTCCCTCTCTGAAATGGGGGGGGTGGGGGTAGACTACACTAGGAGAGTGGGAGGTCAACATTGAAGAAGTGCCTGCAGGGGCACCACCTCCCATACCCGACATATGTCATATTATCGCTTACTCACTTTATACCTTTTTTTTTTTTTAACATTAAAAAATAAATAAATAAATAAAAAATTAAAAAGGTTGTGGATTATTTCTCCTTCATTTTTCTCTCCTCAGATTCCCTTTTTAAAATTTATTTAAGGTTTCCAGAAACAGGTTAATGGCTTTCTGGCCTTTCTGTACATCTGCATTGATTAACTTCTTGCACCCCTGGGACTTAGGACTGGTTTACACCAAAGCGATGCAGCCTAAAAACATGTAGCAGCCCAGTGGCAGACAGGGTAGTAATTGGGTGGAAGACACCCGCTTCTTCAGTGACCTGCCACACCATTTATTTACCTATATAATTATATTCACATACAATTTTAGCTTTTTGCTTCAACCTATTCCCCTGTTAATCACAGATTACTGGTCTTTTAACATATTGGGCGGCCCGGTCCACGGGTGGTAGGCCTTGGGCTTTGTTTTGCTTCCAGGGTTGTGAGGCGGTTCATATCCCCCTGGTTGTGGTGGGGTGAGTATTTGACCCCCTGCGCACTGGAGTCATGTATACATGCCCCACTCACGTCGTCATATGACGCTGTGATGCAGGGACGGCATTGTTACATCTCACGCAGCAGACGTGGTGGGCGTGGGTCCACTATTGGCAGAAGTGCCGCACCTGGGTGAGAAGTGTTTTCCTTGCCTCCCCCTTGCTGCATTGGCATTCAGCATGACGTTGGTGGGGATCTGCCCTGGACCGGGGGTATACATCAGTTAGAATCAGCCGGCAGACCACTTCACATGTCCCTATCTCCAGGAATTGCTTTCTAAATTCCCATGTCTCATACACAGCAGGTAAAAGGAGGGTCACTTTGGCTTTGGTTTGTTTGTTTTATGAGCACTCCAAATTGGAGTGCATCACAGTGTCAAATTATTCAGTACCAATTTGGTTTTTGGGTATAGTCTTTCCCACACCCATGGTAATCCCTTTGTGGGAAAACATAGATGGTTCCCTTATCACACACACACTCACTTATCCTGTCATTTACTAATTCACCTAATCCAACACATTTTTTGCAGATTAATATGCACAATCAGTGCACTCATCATGCACAGGCATGGTTTTGTGGTGACCTGGCTTGTTTTCTGGCTGTTCCTCTTGGCCTGTGGGGGTTTTTCCCTCCTCAAGCCCGGAGCAGACATTTCATCTAAAGGCCCCCTTAATTTCCCATCTAGAAGCTGAGCTGGGGAGCTGATTTGTTAAGTATCAGTTATGCTGTAGTTCCTTGTTTTCTTTCCCCTAGAGCAGTGGTTCTCAACCACTCTAGTGCCGTGACCCCTTGATAAAATTTCCCAAGTTGTGGGGACCCTTAACCGTACAATTTTCATAGCGTGGGTTCTCGGCACCCAAGGCAAGACAAGTAATTTGCGCCCCTAACCCATGGATATTTAGTGCTCCCTGAGTCCCTTCCACTAGTACAGTATTAAAACCCCTTATGGTACATTTTAGGATGTACCACTCTTTCTCTTTGTTCTCCTTTCTTTCCCTTTTTTATCTCTCTATCCTAATTTCTTGCCCCCCCCCCACACACACACCTCTTTCTAGCTGTCTTTCTTGTTATCTTATTCTCTGCCTTTTTCTTTGTTCCTCCCCCTCTTTTCCTCTCCCTTTCATGTATTCTCTATTTTTATTCCTTCTCTTACTCCTTGGTGGGGGGTGGGGGAATGGGATGAGTGGCAGTGCTGGTCGGGAGTTGGGATGAGTGGTAGTGCTGGTGGGGAGGTGGGATGAGTGGCAGTGCTGGTGGGGAGTTGGGATGAGTGGCAGTGCTGGTGGGGAGCTGGGATGAGTGGCAGTGCTGGTGGGGAGCTGGGATGAGTGGCAGTGCTGGTAGGGAGCTGGGATGAGTGGCAGTGCTGGTGGGGAGCTGGGATGAGTGGCAGTGCTGGTGGGGAGCTGGGATGAGTGGCAGTGCTGGTGGGGAGCTGGGATGAGTGGCAGTGCTGGTGGGGAGCTGGGATGAGTGGCAGTGTTGGTGGGGGGGTGGGGATGAGTGGCAGTGCTGGTGGGGGGTGGGATGAGTGGCAGTTCTGGCAGGGAGTTGGGATGAGTGGCAGTGCTGGTTGGGGGTGGGATGAGTAGCAGTGCTGGGGGAATTCTGATCAGCCAACTTAGGTGCTCTTGATCAAGGTCATCTGCTGATCTGAGAACTGTAGTGGGGACTATAATCACAAGTAGTGTTACTCACTGTGTCTCCAGCTTCACTGTGTCTCCGGCTCTTTGGTGTCTCGCAGCAGTGGCACCTATGCTGAAATCAGGAGATAGGGTCTCCTCCAGCCCCTCCCACTTCACATTCCTCACCAGTCAGCTGACCTCTAGTCTCTGCCCCCCAGCCATGCCGTGAACTGAATGGGCGGCTGTGAAGAGGCTGAGTGGGCGGCCACGGGCTCCAGGGACAGCCACGCTGGGTGGCTGCGAAAAGGCTGGGAGAGCTGTGCGGGCTTCAGGAACGGCCCAGGATTCGGTGACCCCTGGCAAATCGTCATTCGACCCCCGAGGGGGTCCCGGCCCCCAGGTTGAGAACCACTGCCCTATAGAGTATTATAATTGTCCATCCCATTTTTTGTACAAACCTGCATTAAACTCCTGATGAGTGGCTGACAGCCACGAAACGCATAGAGTTACAATCAAAAGGTGCCAAGACAAGCCTGCTTTAAAACAAGCATTTTTCATATGTATTGTCTGTATGTTTAATGTATGAGTAACCTATTAATTTATCTTATTATGCCTATGAAGATTATGATGATCTGTAACATGTGTTTTTATTCGATTTACAAATCTTGTTTATTGAATATTTGTACTGAGCCTAGCTATATATTTTATGTGCAAGTCAATATGACCAAAAATATATTATTGTTGGTTGATGCAATTTTTTTTTTTTAAATATGGTGTGTCCAATATGATTGTGAAAATAAATCTTTTGAATTTTGTTTATATATCTCATGTATCATCATTTGCAATGTCATACCTCATTCAAAGTCCCACTCTCCTTTTCTCTTTTCAGGCTAGTACTTCTGCCTACCAGCCCTGAGTTTCTGAGTTTGAATCCCAATCCTGCTACCTGGCTAGAGGTTTGTATGTTGTGTTGTTTAACCACTTAAGGACTGAGCCTCTTTCTGAGATTTGTTCTTTACAAGTTAAAAACAGGTTTTTTTGCTAGAAAAGTTACCGTATTTATCGGCGTATAACATGCGCCGGCGTATAACACGCACCCACAGTTTAGGAGGGAATTTTAAGGAAAAAAACTTACATTTAAATGCCCATCAATGCAGCCTCATCAGTGTCCATCTGTAGTGTTGTCCCTGATTGCAGCCTTGTCCCCCATTGCAGCCTTGTCCCCCATTGCAGCCTTGTCCCAATTGCAGCCTTGTCAGTGTTACTCTGTAGCCTGTGTCATTTGCATCATCTTTGAAAATGGCGCCGCCGTTCTCGGCCGCCTTCGGCCATTCTCGGCGGCTCTCGCCCGCCTTCGGCCATTCTCGGTGGCTCTCGGCCGCTTTCGGCCATTCTCGGTGGCTCTCGGATGCACTCGGCTTTCGGCGGCTCCCGCGGGACTGCGAGAGTCACCGAAAGTGGGCGAGAGCCGCCGAGAATGGCCGAAGGCGGGCGAGAGCCGCAGAGAATGGCCGAAGGCGGGCGAGAGCCGCAGAGAATGGCCGAAGGCGGGCGAGAGCCGCCGAGAATGGCCGAAGGCGGGCGAGAGCCGCCGAGAATGGCCGAAGGCGGGCGAGAGCCGCCGAGAATGGCCGAAGGCGGGCGAGAGCCGCCGAGAATGGCCGAAGGCGGGCGAGAGCCGCCGAGAATGGCCGAAGGCGGGCGAGAGCCGCCGAGAATGGCCGAAGGCGGGCGAGAGCCGCCGAGAATGGCCGAAGGCGGGCGAGAACGGCGGCGCCATTTTCAAAGCCGCCGAGAAGACGCCAGAAGCCGCTTAGAGCGGCCGAAGAGCTCACAATCGGCGGGGCATCGGCGTATAACACGCACCCACGATTTTCCCCTGATTTTCAGGGGAAAAAAGTGCGTGTTATACGCCGATAAATACGGTAATTAGTGCACCCAAACATTATACATTTTTTTTTTCTAACACCCTAGAGAATAAAATGGCGATTGTTGCAATACTTTCTGTCACACCGTATTTGCGCAGCAGTCTTACAAGCACACTTTTTTTGGGAAAAAAAGACACTTTTAAATTAAAAATAAAACAGTAAAGTTAGCCCAATTTTTTTTTATATTGTGAAAGATAATGTTACGCCGAGTAAATTGATACCAAACATGTCCCGCTTCAAAATTGCGCCCGCTCGTGGAATGGCAACAAACTTTCACCCTTTAAAAATCTCCATAGAGGACGTTTAAAAAATTCTACAGGTTGCATGTTTTGAGTTACAGAGGAGGTCTAGGGCAAGAATTATTGCTCTCGCTCTACCGATTGCGGCGATACCTCACATGTGTGGTTTGAACACCGTTTTCATATGCGGGCGCTACTCACGCATGTGTTCGCTTCTGCACGCGAGCTCGGCAGGACGGGTTTTTTTGCTTATTTATTTTTTTTTTATTTTTACACTTCTTTTTTTTTTTATTTATTTTTTTTTTAAATTTTTGTCACTTTTATTCCCATTACAAGGAATGTAAACATCCCTTGTGATAGAAAAAAGCATGACAGGACCTCTTATATATGAGATCTGTAGTCAAAAAGAACTCAGATCTCATATTTACACTAAGATGCAATAAAAAAAAAAAAAAAAAAAAAAAGTGTCATTTAAAAAAATAATTTAAAAAAAATGGCCCTTGAAGAAAAGCTCTTCAAGGGCCATTTTTTTTAAATTATTTTTTTGAGGTCGCTTCCGCCCCCCAATTGTATGGAGATGGGTGAGGCCATTTTCCCCTCATCTCCATACCTAACAGGAGACACTGCCAATGGCTCCGGTAAGCGGCGGAGGGCACCGGAGCACGACGGGAGGGGGGGCCCCTCTCCCACTGCCAATAAAAGTGATCTTGCGGCGAATCCGCTGCAGAGACCACTTTTATCTTGTAGTGGACCGCCCGCTGAAGAAGAGGATACCGGGGTTATGGCAGCTAGCTACTGCCATGACAACGATATCCTCCTTCAAAACAGCCGACGTAAAACTGCGGCGGGCGGTCCATAAGTGGTTAAAGTTTCTTTCTCATCAGTGCTAACATTTTTGATGGGTTTCACATAATGGAACCCCAAGAAATCACATTATAAATCAAGCAAGTGTGGGTTTGCACCAAATCTAGAACTGGGGTGTTTTGGGCCAGATATGGATGTAGGCAAAAAGTTAAAAGTACAGAGTATGGGACTTTATGGGCACCATATTAACAACAAAGAAGCATGTATACAGTATAGATAAATATAGTCATTTATTCGAAAATCAATAAAATAGGATTAAAACAACAATAACCCGAACTGCTGTGTGAGTATACCCACCCCCTCCCCCTAAGCATAGGTAGCGAGTCCCCAAATTATTCACATTAGCCAATATACAGCATGATATACAAAGTCACCAAGAGCTGATCGTAAACGAGAGGCTGTAGCTATATGGGGATGCGTGGGCTCACACTAGAACGGAGCTGTGCTCGACATGTTTCACGTTTACAAACAATTACTACTTCAGGAGCATGAAGGGTTAATTACAGTTTATAAACCCTGTTCAGGAATAAACACAAACAGAATTTAATAATATCAATTTTACAGATATGCTAACATACTATATACACAATGAGTAATACTACATACTTACAGACAAGATGTGTGAATCATGGAGAGCGAGGAGCGGAGCCAGTGGTAAGTATGATGCTCCATCAGAAAGCAGATATGGGGATACACCTAGATGGATAGCATGTGAAGTAATATATTATTATTGACACCTATATAGACCTACGTATATCTTGATGTATATATAAAAAGTCTATGTGGTACATAGAAGGACCCATATACTAATGCAGCACTTACAATAAATAGTGGTTGTGAGTGACGTAACACATTAAGTTGGAAGCCTTGCTCTAGCTGTTAAATTGTCCATAAATGGTGCAGAAGCTAGCTGCATCTCTCCTTATGTGCAGGCTCTATCTCCCATGCCGTATTACAGATTACTCCTCATGCTTTGGGACAGTAACCTAGGTCTGGCTCATCCTTTGGGTTTCCTGAACTGTGTAGGGACAAAAAACATATACTTAAAGCGGAGGTCCGCCAATTTTTTTTTTTTTTTTTAAGTCAGTAGATACAAATACTGCAGCTGCTGACTTTTAAAATAAGGACACTTATCTGTCCAGAGCGCCTGCAATGTCAACACCAGAAGCCGATCTCTCCCTCGGCTCTCGGGTGCTGCCGCCACCATCTTCGGTAAGGGAATCAGGAACTGAAGCCTTGCGGCTTCAGTTCCTGGTTCCCTAATGCACATGAGCGAGTCGCGCTGCACATTTCGAATGGTCCCTGCTGTCTCTGGGACCAGTGTGTCTCCCAGCAGACAGCGTGGGGGGACCGGAAGAGGCGTAGACTCCCGCGGGAATCTATGCCCGGAAGTGGGTGCAAATACCTGTCTTATACAGGTATCTGCACGACCCTCCCCCCTGAAAGGTGCCAAATGTGACACCGGAGAGGGGGAGGGTTCCGAAAAACGGAAGTTACATTTTTGTGTGGCACTCCACTTTAAAGTGTGGACTGCCCAATAAAGAAAGGAACACTATTTCCCACAAATAGAGCTTTCTTTTGGTGGTATTTGATCCCCTCTGCGGTTTTTATTTTATGCGATACAAATGGAAAAAGAACGAAAATTTTGAAAAAAAAATGATATTTTCTACTTTTTGTTATAAAAAAAAATCCAATTAACTCAATTTTAGTAAAACATTTAGGCCAAAATGTATTCAGCCACGTCTTTGGTAAAAAAAAATGTCAATAAGCGTATATTTATTGGTTTGCGCAAAAGTTATAGCGTCTACAAACTAGGGTACATTTTCTGAAATTTACGCAGTTTTTAGTTTATGACTGCCTAATTTCTTGAGGTGCTAAAATGGCAGGGCAGTACAACCCCCCCCCCTCCCCCAAATGACCCCATTTTGGAAAGTAGACACCCCAAGGAAATTACTGAGAGGCATGTTGAGTCCATTGAATATTTTTTTGTCAAGGGGTGAAGGGGGGGCACGAGAGTGGTCTCCCCAAACGTAGAAATCTTAAAACTTATATAAATCATATATTTATATTCACCTCCCCATCCCGCCCCGCCACGAAGAAAAAAAATCTCTCCAACACCGCGGGGGGGATACAGAGGCTTAGCACGAAGGGAGAGGGGGGAGAGAGAGGAGGAGAGGGGAAAAAAAAGGAAAAAAAGGGACTTCCCCCCACCTACCCACCCTCCCCTCCTTCTCAATTCCCTCTTACATCCAACCCTCTCAGTGTCATATCTTACAATCTCTACTATTATATATCATGATAACTTGTTACATGGTGCTAATAACCTTCACAAAATAATGCTGGCCTCCTACTAATTACCATATTTGTGGTACCACCCGCTTAGGCTCTGAGGAAAGGGGCTCGCCCCCGAAACGCGTTAGCCGTTGCCACATCTACTTGATGTCCGGTCCCACTTTTATCCTGATGTCTGTTACTGCACACCTGCAGTCTATGTCCATGCCTGTATTTCAAGCTCGTTTGTGAGTATATCACTTGTTATTTTACTTTTTAATAAACGCTATCAGTGGGGTCGGTGCGCCCTCTCTTCTTTTTGTTTCTTTTTGGAGATAGACAGCCGGCAGACTTTCCTTCCTCTCTCCCCTTATCACTTGTCATTTATCACATGACTGGAGAGGGGAAGAAGAGAAGCTGCCTCCAGAACTGTGAGTAAATGGGAAAGGGGGAGGAGATGAGGGACACTCTGATGTAAGGGGCTGCTGATGGGACTCTGATGTAACGGGCTGTTGATGGGACTCTGATGTAAGGGGAATGGTGATGGGACTCTGTAATAGGCTGCTGATGGGACTCTGATGTAAGGGGCTGCTGATGGGACTCTGATGTAAGGGGCTGCTGATGGGACTCTGATGTAAGGGGCTGGTGATCAGACTCTGATGTAAGGGCTGCTGATGGGACTCTGATGTAAGGGCTGCTGATGGGACTCTGATGTAAGGGCTGCTGATGGGACTCTGATGTAAGGGCTGCTGATGGGACTCTGATGTAAGGGCTGCTGATGGGACTCTGATGTAAGGGCTGCTGATGGGACTCTGATGTAAGGGCTGCTGATGGGACTCTGATGTAAGGGCTGCTGATGGGACTCTGATGTAATGGGCTGCTGATGGGACTCTGATGTAATGGGCTGGTGATGGGACTCTGATGTAAGGGGCTGCTGATGGGACTCTAATGTAAGGGGCTGCTGATGGGACTCTAATGTAAGGGGCTGCTGATGGGACTCTAATGTAAGGGGCTGCTGATGGGACTCTAATGTAAGGGGCTGCTGATGGGACTCTAATGTAAGGGGCTGCTGATGGGACTCTAATGTAAGGGGCTGCTGATGGGACTCTAATGTAAGGGGCTGCTGATGGGACTCTAATGTAAGGGGCTGCTGATGTGATTCTGATCTAAGGGGCTGCTGATGTGATTCTGATCTAAGGGGCTGCTGATGTGATTCTGATCTAAGGGGCTGCTGATTGGACTCTGATGTAAGGGGGCTGGTTATGGGACTCTGATGTAAGGGGCTGGTGATGGGACTCTGATGTAAGGGGCTGGTAATGGGACTCTGATGTAAGGGGGCTGCTGATGGGATGCTTAGGGAAGGGGCTGCTGATGGAACTCTGATGTAAGGGGCTGCTGATGGGACTCTGATGTAAGGGGCTGGTAATGGGACTCTGATGTAAGGGGGCTGCTGATGGGACTCTAATGTAAGGGGTTGCTGTTGGGATGCTTAGGGAAGGGGCTGCTGATGGAACTCTGGTGTAAGGGGCTGCTGATGGGACTCTGTAAGGGGCTGGTTGTAGGACTCTGATCTAAGGGGCTGGTAATTGGTGTCTGATCTAAGGGGTCTGGTGATGGGACTCTGATGTAATGGTGATGGGACTCTGATATAAGGGGCTGGAGATGGGTCTCTGATGTAACGGGCTGGTGATGGGACACTCTGATGTAAGGGGCTGCTGATGGGACTCTGATGCAAGGGGGCTGGTAATGGGACTCTGATGTAAAGGGGCTGGTGATGGGACTCTGATGTAATGGGAATGGTGATGGGACTCTGATGTAATGGGAATGGTGATGGGACTCTGTAATAGGCTGCTGATGGGACTCTGATGTAAGGGGCTGCTGATGGGACTCTGATGTAAGGGGCTGCTGATGGGACTCTGATGTAAGGGGCTGGTAATGGGACTCTGATGTAAGGGGGCTGGTAATGGGACTCTGATGTAAGGGGGCTGCTGATGGGACTCTGATGTAAGGGGCTGCTGATGGGAATGTGGTGTAAGGGGCTGCTGATGGGACTCTGATGTAAGGGGCTGCTGATGGGACTCTGATGTAAGGGGCTGCTGATGGGACTCTGATGTAAGGGGCTGGTAATGGGACTCTGATGTAAGGGGGCTGCTGATGGGATGCTTAGGGAAGGGGCTGCTGATGGAACTCTGATGTAAGGGGCTGCTGATGGGACTCTGATGTAAGGGGCTGCTGATGGGACTCTGATGTAAGGGGCTGCTGATGGGAATGTGGTGTAAGGGGCTGCTGATGGGACTCTGATGTAAGGGGCTGCTGATGGGACTCTGATGTAAGGGGCTGGTAATGGGACTCTGATGTAAGGGGGCTGCTGATGGGACTCTGATGTAAGGGGTTGCTGTTGGGATGCTTAGGGAAGGGGCTGCTGATGGAACTCTGATGTAAGGGGCTGCTGATGGGACTCTGATGTAAGGGGCTGCTGATGGGACTCTGATGTAAGGGGCTAGTAATGGGACTCTGTAAGGGGCTGGTTGTAGGACTCTGATCTAAGGGGCTGGTAATTGGTGTCTGATGTAAGGGGTCTGGTGATGGGACTCTGATGTAATGGGAATGGTGATGGGACTCTGATATAAGGGGCTGGAGATGGGTCTCTGATGTAACGGGCTGGTGATGGGACACTCTGATGTAAGGGGCTGCTGATGGGACTCTGATGCAAGGGGGCTGGTAATGGGACTCTGATGTAAAGGGGCTGGTGATGGGACTCTGATGTAATGGGAATGGTGATGGGACTCTGATGTAATGGGAATGGTGATGGGACTCTGTAATAGGCTGCTGATGGGACTCTGATGTAAGGGGCTGCTGATGGGACTCTGATGTAAGGGGCTGGTAATGGGACTCTGATGTAAGGGGCTGGTAATGGGACTCTGATGTAAGGGGCTGCTGATGGGACTCTGATGTAAGGGGCTGCTGATGGGAATGTGGTGTAAGGGGCTGCTGATGGGACTCTGATGTAAGGGGCTGCTGATGGGACTCTGATGTAAGGGGCTGCTGATGGGAATGTGGTGTAAGGGGCTGTTGATGGGACTCTGATGTAAGGGGCTGGTTGTAGGACTCTGATGTAAGGGGCTGGTTGTAGGACTCTGATCTAAGGGTCTGGTAATGGGTCTCTGATGTAAGGGGTCTGGTGATGGGTCTCTAATGTAAGGGGCTGCTGATGGGACTCTGATGTAAGGTGCTGGTAATGGGACTCTGATGGAAGGGGCTGCTGATGGGACTCTGATGTAAGGTGCTGGTAATGGGACTCTGATGCAAGGGGTCTGGTAATGGGACTCTGATGTAGGGGGGCTGGTGATGGTACTCTGATGCAAGGGGTCTGGTAATGGGACTCTGATGTAGGGGGGCTGGTGATGGGACTCTGATGTAAGGGGCTGCTGATAGGACTCTGATGTAAGGTGCTGGTAATAGGACTCTGATGCAAGGGGGCTGGTGATGGACTCTGATGTAAGGGGCAGCTGATGTGACTCTGATGTAAGGTGCTGGTAATGGGACTCTGATGGAAGGGGGCTGGTGATGGGGCTGCTCTACCTCCATCTGTATTTCTAGCTCTATCTCTCTATCTCTAGCTCTATCTGTCTCTCTATTTCCAGCTCTATCTCTCTAAGAAAGAGAGAGACAGAGCTAGAGATACAGATGGAGATATAGCTAATCTGTATCTCTAGCTCTATCTGTCTATCTCTATCTGTATCTCCCTATTTCTCAATCTTTCTAGCTCTATCATCTCTATCTCAATCATCTCTAGCTCTATTTCTATCATCTCTAGCTCTATCATCTCTAGCTCAATCATATATATCATCTCTAGCTTTGTTATAGGCTCCGGCCACCATTAACATGGAAACCGGAAGTGATGCGGAGATGGGGCAACGTAATTTCCGGCACGGACAGGAAGTGATGTCATTCACTCTCTGAGCGCCCTAAAGATGGCAGTAGTCCTCTCTGCCTCTACAGCAGCCGCACTCTGCATCGGGGAAACCGCCAGTTACGCACTCCAGAAGTTACCCTCTAAGGTCAGGAAGACCTGATCGCCTGCTCCCCCACTGAACGGACACCCGCAGGTAAGAACATGGAACCCCACCCTTTTTCTCACTGTTTCTTCTATATCTATATCCAGCTCTATCTCTCTAAGAAAGAGATATAGAAGAAACGGTGAGAAAAAGGGTGGGGTTCCATGTTCTTACCTGCGGGTGTCCGCATCACTTCCGGTTTCCATGTTAATGGTGGCCGGAGCCTATAACAAAGCTAGAGATGATGGATATGATTGAGCTAGAGATGATAGAAATAGAGCTAGAGATGATTGAGATAGAGATGATAGAGCTAGAAAGATTGAGAAATAGGGAGATACAGATAGAGATAGAGCTAATCTCCCTATCTCTAGCTCTATCTGTATCTGTATCTCTGGCTCTATCTCTATTTATGTCTAGCTATATCTATATCTCTAAGCTAGGGAGATAAAGAGATAGCCATAGAGAGCAAAACATAGAGCGCTAGAGAGAGAGAGAGAGAGAGAGAGAGAGAGAGAGGATAGAGCTAGAGAAATGGGGAGCTAAGCATAAAGAGATATAGATAGAGATATAGCGCTCAGAGTTAGAGTAGAGGGATCGAGAGTAGAGGGATCGAGAGTAGAGGGATCGAGAGTAGAGGGATCGAGAGTAGAGGGATCGAGAGTAGAGGGATCGAGAGTAGAGGGATCGAGAGTAGAGGGATCGAGAGTAGAGGGATCGAGAGTAGAGGGATCGAGATTAGAGCTAGACATAAGGATAGAGCTAGAGAGATAGGGAGAGCTAGAGAGATAGGGAGAGCTAGAGAGATAGGGAGAGCTAGAGAGATAGGGAGAGCTAGAGAGATAGGGAGAGCTAGAGAGATAGGGAGAGCTAGAGAGATAGGGAGAGCTAGAGAGATAGGGAGAGCTAGAGAGATAGGGAGAGCTAGAGAGATAGGGAGAGCTAGAGAGATAGGGAGAGCTAGAGAGATAGAGATAAGGATAGAGCTAGAGAGATAGAGTATCCTTCATTCTCTCTAGCTCTATCCTTCGAGAGATCGATCGAGATTAGAGAGATCGAGATTAGCTCTATCCTTATGTCTAGCTCTAGAGAGATTGGGGGATATTCTAAGGATAGAGCTAGAGAGATCGAGATTGGCTCTATCCTTAGAGAGAGATCGATCGAGATTAAGGATAGAGCTAATCTCGATCTCTCTAGCTCTATCCTTAGAATATCCCCCAATTTCTCTAGAGCTAGACATAAGGATAGAGCTTATCTCGATCGATCTCTTTCTAAGGATAGAGCTATAAAGATAGAGAGGTATTCCACAATCTCTCTATGTATCTCTAGCTCTAGATGGAGAGATGGAAATATATGGAGAGATAGCAGAGAGCTACAGATAGAGCTAGAGATGGAGAGTTACACTTAACAATTTGTCAGTGTCATATGATTTTTTTTTTCATACATGAATACAAAATCTCTCGTATTGAATACAATTCCCAAGTAAATACAATTTCATATAATTTATTACACTACTATGTTATGTAAGACATATGTCAAGAGACTCATCTTGTGGGATCTAGGGTCATGGCCTTGAAAAGACCCCATATTGCCCATGCTTTTTATGCAACATAGTTCTTAAGTCTCTTACGATTCAGGTGGTGGAGGTTAAGACTGACCCACAGGTATGTTACGTTGCTCTGGTCTATAAGGAAGTATTATAAACAGTAGTAAATGTCTATATCCCACCATCTTTTGTAAATACTAAGAGGATTGTATGTCTGCAGTTTTTCCCATGGTCACCTTATTATAGGGGCGGCTTTAATAGGGACACGGAGATGGATAGACCACAGTCCCACGCCTTAAAGCGGGGTTCCACCCAAATTTTGAACAATATCTGTATGTATTCTCTTCCTTGCCTAGATGCTGACATGCCATTTAAAAAAATTTAAATCGCCGTAATTACCCTTTATTTTTCTATTCTTCTTTGCACTTCCTGGTTCTCCTCCCGTGGGAGTAGGCGTGTTTCTAGCCTCTCCCAGACTCCTGGGAGCTAGTCTCGGGCTTCCCAGGATGCCACTGAGCATGTGTGGGAACGAGCGGTGAATGCTGGGAGCACAGCATTCACCACATCCAGGAAATAAATGCTTGTGGGCTTCAAATGGCCACAATGAAGATGGAAACCGCCTGCAGTGAATAATATAAGTTATTCTTTGCGACGAAATCATAAAACAGGCGGACATATTACACACAATATGTGAGTATGTAATGCTGAGAAGAAAAGTTTGTGAATGAACTAAAAAAACAAAACAAAACGATAGATAGGTGGACCCCCGCTTTAAGTAATTGGGCAACTGCCTGTTATTCAATTGATATATGGAAACAATAAGAGGGAGTTCTCTTGTTCCTATAAATCTCAGGATAGAAAAAACAGAGACTCTTTACAAAAGGCACAGGATGTGTCTTACTTACCCAGGGCAATAGCTGATCGTTCTCCTCTGTAGCGTACCGTGCGGGTGTCTAGATCATCAAGTGGCCAGGTTTGGCATATTGGAACCGAAGGTCTTGTATTCGGATGCTATAACCAAAGTTTGGCAGAGGAATTGTTCCGAGAAGTGTCGGAGTTAGTACCGCCTTGAAGTTAGGACCAGGTAGTCAAGAGAGGAGCTTTTATGAAAGGTGTCTCTGACCTTCAAAAAGCTAATGGGGAACGGGTGCTTACTTTGGCATCTAAATTAAAGGGGGCTGAGGAATGTAATTGTCGAGACCCCTCTCCAACTCACTATAGCTAATAAATCCTTATTAGCCAGAAAGACGTATGAGTTGGAGCTTGTGTCAAAGACTCAAGCTCTTATTGTATCAGCGTCAGAAGAGACAAAAATGGAAGGCTATACTAACTCTCTTAGCCAAACCAATGCCTGACCCATCACTATTTCCTGTGTCTATGATAGTTCAGCCACCCTTCAATTTTATTCTGGCCTTTATAAATGCTCACTACACTCCCCCGGAACTGTATGTAGACTTGCCCTACCCTGTCGGAGTATACTTGTTCATGGAAGCACCATAGAAAATCCATAGAAGAGAGAGATCGCGCACCTAAAAACTTTTCCAGACATAAAACTTCAGGACCCTGATGGTTTTCCCCTATCTAGAGTACCGAGAGGTCATGGCATATGCTTTATTCCACTAATTTTTACACAGAACAGTCTTTCTCCAGATGGAGGGGGGCTGTGATTATACTGATTCCTAAGGACTCCCTCTACTGTGAATCGTATAGACCAATTTCCCTAAATAATATGGATCTGAAAGTTTTATCTAAAAATGTAGCTTAACGCATAATTTCAGTGATTACCCCAATGATGATGAATTGAGATTAAACTGGTTTTATTCCGGGGAGATCTAATAATATATGTAGATGGTTTATAAACCTCCAGTCCCCTAATACGTCAATGGTCCCTAGAGCGGTCGTATCCCACCGGTTGTATCCCAGACTCAGACTGAGCTTCTATATCTCCAAATCATCCTACATTTCCTCATTTTTATGATCTACCTTATGCCTGTCTCTGGGCGACAATGGGCCTTAAATATACACATCAGATATATGATCAAGGTCAATTTAAATCTATTCCAACACTACGGCAGGAACTTGGGATGTACATGAACACATGTAGTTTTAAGTATTTTAACCTAAAACATGCAGCCATGGCCCAACTAGCTCTTAGAAATGTTTTCTTCTGCCTTAGAAGGAGCATTAAAACAACCAGCACACACAGGGCTCCACCTAGACGTTAGCCTGCATTTGATTGGATTTATGTTGCCCTATTAGCATAGCGGAAGGTAATTAGGAAGAACTCCTTAATACGTATTTTGTCACTGCAATTTCTGCTAGGGCCAGAATTATACAATTTAATAGAATTTATTACACTTCTCTACGGATGTAAAAATTTTCTATTTCCTTGAGAATTGAATACAAAATCTCTCGTATTGAATATAATGTATGAAAAAATTGTTAAATGTACACTACATTTACTCTGTACTATGCTGCTTTTATAATGTGTTGTAATGTTTCTGTGATAGAGCGTTTTTTATTGATCTTTATCATAGGCACTACAAGTCCCAGCATTGCAGGATCTATCATAGGCAAACGATCGTAAACAGTTGACCGGAGCACCATACCCTAACTGGTCACCAAAACTTTCAACAAATTTTATTTATGAAAAAAAACGTGTTTGTAACAGCTAGGAAAATTTTTGGTAGACACAAGGCTGTCAAAGGCTGAAATAATAAAATGGCTGCATTTGAAATAACAATGTTTGTGAGGTAAAATAATAATAAAAAAGGATGAAAAGGAAGTTAGGCTCATTTTCAGTTCTGTTCTTATTTTACCTGTTTGTTATTTTGATATGTTTTGAAGTAGACATGCTATCTCCCTATTTCTCTCTTTATCATATATGTAAGTAACAAATCAGCTGTACAACTTTGATTGGGAAGATGAATTAATGTAAATGTCAAATGGGTTCACAACTAACGCACTTCAAACTCACAATGCATGCACTTCAAACCAAACACAATGCATGCCCCAGAGGGCGATGCTTGCACTTCTCACCAAGCACTTACTAAACAAAAAAAAAAAAAAATACCAAAAATAGAAAGCGAGATAGCGCTTTTTTTTTTTAATCTCTAAGGATATCTCTAGCTCTATCATCTCTATATAGATAATGAGGGATAGAAATTGAGAGCTGGAAAGTTAGAAAGATAGAGACATAAGGAGATACATATATAGAGATATAGCTAGAGATACAGAGAGAGCTAGAGATACAAAGAGAGCTAGAGATACAGAGGTAGCTCTTCATCTCTTACTCTCTATCTGTCTAGCTATATCTCTCTATCTTTATCTATCGCTCTACCTTAATCTAGTTCTCTCGATCTCCATATCTCTCTATCTTTAGCAATATCTGCATCATCTATCACTATCGCTCTATCTCTCTGATAGACAGACTGGATAGAGATAGATCTAGATAGACATAGAAAAATAGAGATAGAGAGATGGAGGTAGATTAAGATATAATAACTATAGCTAGAGGCTAGAGATGATAGAGGCTAGAGATGATAGAGGCTAGAGATGATAGAGGCTAGAGATGATAGAGGCTAGAGATGATAGAGGCTAGAGATGATAGAGGCTAGAGATGATAGAGGCTAGAGATGATAGAGGCTAGAGATGATAGAGGCTAGAGATGATAGAGGCTAGAGATGATAGAGGCTAGAGATGATAGAGGCTAGAGATGATAGAGGCTAGAGATGATAAAGATGGATAGAAATATATAGAGCTACAGAGAGAGAGAGATTTCTTTAATCTTTATCCAGCTTAATCTATCTAACTAGATAGATTAAGCTGGATAAAGATTAGAGAAATCTCTCTCTCTGTAGCTCCATATATTTCTCTCTATCGTCTCTAGCTCTATCGTCTCTAGCTCTATCGTCTCTAGCTCTATCGTCTCTAGCTCTATCGTCTCTAGCTCTATCGTCTCTAGCTCTATCGTCTCTAGCTCTATCGTCTCTAGCTCTATCGTCTCTAGCTCTATCGTCTCTAGCTCTATCGTCTCTAGCTCTATCGTCTCTAGCTCGATCGTCTCTAGCTCGATCGTCTCTAGCTCGATCGTCTCTAGCTCGATCGTCTCTAGCTCGATCGTCTCTAGCTCGATCGTCTCTAGCTCGATCGTCTCTAGCTCGATCGTCTCTAGCTCGATCGTCTCTAGCTCGATCGTCTCTAGCTCGATCGTCTCTAGCTCGATCGTCTCTAGCTCGATCGTCTCTAGCTCGATCGTCTCTAGCTCGATCGTCTCTAGCTCGATCGTCTCTAGCTCGATCGTCTCTAGCTCGATCGTCTCTAGCTCGATCGTCTCTAGCTCGATCGTCTCTAGCTCGATCGTCTCTAGCTCGATCGTCTCTAGCTCGATCGTCTCTAGCTCGATCGTCTCTAGCTCGATCGTCTCTAGCTCGATCGTCTCTAGCTCGATCGTCTCTAGCTCGATCGTCTCTAGCTCGATCGTCTCTAGCTCGATCGTCTCTAGCTCGATCGTCTCTAGCTCGATCGTCTCTAGCTCGATCGTCTCTAGCTCGATCGTCTCTAGCTCGATCGTCTCTAGCTCGATCGTCTCTAGCTCGATCGTCTCTAGCTCGATCGTCTCTAGCTCGATCGTCTCTAGCTCTATGATAGAGCTCTAGAGATGATAGAGGCTAGACATGATAGAGGCTAGACATGATAGAGGCTAGACATGATAGAGATGACAGAGCCAGAGATGACAGAGCCAATAAGGATAGAGCTAATAAGGATAGAGATTATAGAGAATGGGATGATAGAGCTAGAATTGATCGAACTAGAGATGATAGAGCTAAAGATGAGAGGGCTAGACATCAGAGCTGATAGAGATGACAGAGCCAGAGATGATAGAGCCGGAGATGATAGAGGTAGAGATGATAGAGGTAGAGATGACAGCGCTAAGGATATCTCTAGCTCTATCACCTCTATATAGATAATGAGGGATAGAAATAGAGAGCTGGAAAGTTAGAAAGATAGAGATATAGAAAGATAGAGAGACATAAGGAGATACATATATAGAGATATAGCTAGAGATACAGAGAAAGCTAGAGATACTGGGAGAGCTAAAGATACAGAGAGATGGAGAGCTATCTCCGTATTTCTCTATCTCCCTTATTTTAGCTCTATCTGTCTATCTTTATCTATCACTCTAACTTAAAGGGGTTGTAAAGGTATACATTTTTTCACCTTAATGCATTCTATGCATTAAGGTGAAAAAACTTTTGATAATACCGCCGCCCCCAGCCCCCCTGTTTTACTTACCTGACACCTCGAAACTCGGCCGCTCGCTCTCGACCTCCATTCAGCCGATCAGCCTGGTCGCTGATTGGCTATAGTGGATGGATTGAAAGCAGCGCAGCCATTGGCTCGCGCTGCTTTCAATCACATCCAATGACGCGGTGCGCCAGGGGCGGGGCCGAGTGATACAGCGAGCGGCTATGTCACGGGAGCGTGCCCGCAATAACTAACCACCATGCGAGGGAGCTTGCATTAAGGTGGTTAGTTATTGCGGGGAGGAGCTGAGACAGCCGCCGAGGGACCCCAGAAGAGCAGGTTCGGGGCCACTCTGTGCAGAACGAGCTGCACAGTGAAGGTAAGTATAACATGTTTGTTATTTTTAAAGAAAAAAAAATTACCTTTACAACCCCTTTAATCTATATCTCTCTATCTCCATATCTCTCTATCTCTCTATCTTTAGCAATATCTGCATCATCTATCACTATCGCTCTATCTCTCTCTCTTATCTCTAATCCAAGAGATGGGGAAAAGAGATAGACAGATAGAGATAGATCTAGATAGACATAGAAAAATAGAGATAGAGAGATAGGGAGGTAGATTAAGATATAATAGTTAGATAGATTAAGCTGGATAAAGATTAGAGAGAAATCTCTCTCTCTCTGTAGCTCTATATATTTCTATCCATCTCTATCATTCCTATCTTTATCATCTCTATCGTCTCCAGCTCTGTCATCCATCGCTCTATCTTCTCTACCGCTATCATCCCTATCTCTGTAATCTCTATCGTCTCTAGCTCTATCGTCTCTAGCTCTATCGTCTCTAGCTCTATCGTCTCTAGCTCTATCGTCTCTAGCTCTATCGTCTCTAGCTCTATCGTCTCTAGCTCTATCGTCTCTAGCTCTATCGTCTCTAGCTCTATCGTCTCTAGCTCTATCGTCTCTAGCTCTATCGTCTCTAGCTCTATCGTCTCTAGCTCTATCGTCTCTAGCTCTATCGTCTCTAGCTCTATCGTCTCTAGCTCTATCGTCTCTAGCTCTATCGTCTCTAGCTCTATCGTCTCTAGCTCTATCGTCTCTAGCTCTATCGTCTCTAGCTCTATCGTCTCTAGCTCTATCGTCTCTAGCTCTATCGTCTCTAGCTCTATCGTCTCTAGCTCTATCGTCTCTAGCTCTATCGTCTCTAGCTCTATCGTCTCTAGCTCTATCGTCTCTAGCTCTATCGTCTCTAGCTCTATCGTCTCTAGCTCTATCGTCTCTAGCTCTATCGTCTCTAGCTCTATCGTCTCTAGCTCTATCGTCTCTAGCTCTATCGTCTCTAGCTCTATCGTCTCTAGCTCTATCGTCTCTAGCTCTATCGTCTCTAGCTCTATCGTCTCTAGCTCTATCGTCTCTAGCTCTATCGTCTCTAGCTCTATCGTCTCTAGCTCTATCGTCTCTAGCTCTATCGTCTCTAGCTCTATCGTCTCTAGCTCTATCGTCTCTAGCTCTATCGTCTCTAGCTCTATCGTCTCTAGCTCTATCGTCTCTAGCTCTATCGTCTCTAGCTCTATCGTCTCTAGCTCTATCGTCTCTAGCTCTATCGTCTCTAGCTCTATCGTCTCTAGCTCTATCGTCTCTAGCTCTATCGTCTCTAGCTCTATCGTCTCTAGCTCTATCGTCTCTAGCTCTATCGTCTCTAGCTCTATCGTCTCTAGCTCTATCGTCTCTAGCTCTATCGTCTCTAGCTCTATCGTCTCTAGCTCTATCGTCTCTAGCTCTATCGTCTCTAGCTCTATCGTCTCTAGCTCTATCGTCTCTAGCTCTATCGTCTCTAGCTCTATCGTCTCTAGCTCTATCGTCTCTAGCTCTATCGTCTCTAGCTCTATCGTCTCTAGCTCTATCGTCTCTAGCTCTATCGTCTCTAGCTCTATCGTCTCTAGCTCTATCGTCTCTAGCTCTATCGTCTCTAGCTCTATCGTCTCTAGCTCTATCGTCTCTAGCTCTATCGTCTCTAGCTCTATCGTCTCTAGCTCTATCGTCTCTAGCTCTATCGTCTCTAGCTCTATCGTCTCTAGCTCTATCGTCTCTAGCTCTATCGTCTCTAGCTCTATCGTCTCTAGCTCTATCGTCTCTAGCTCTATCGTCTCTAGCTCTATCGTCTCTAGCTCTATCGTCTCTAGCTCTATCGTCTCTAGCTCTATCGTCTCTAGCTCTATCGTCTCTAGCTCTATCGTCTCTAGCTCTATCGTCTCTAGCTCTATCGTCTCTAGCTCTATCGTCTCTAGCTCTATCGTCTCTAGCTCTATCGTCTCTAGCTCTATCGTCTCTAGCTCTATCGTCTCTAGCTCTATCGTCTCTAGCTCTATCGTCTCTAGCTCTATCGTCTCTAGCTCTATCGTCTCTAGCTCTATCGTCTCTAGCTCTATCGTCTCTAGCTCTATCGTCTCTAGCTCTATCGTCTCTAGCTCTATCGTCTCTAGCTCTATCGTCTCTAGCTCTATCGTCTCTAGCTCTATCGTCTCTAGCTCTATCGTCTCTAGCTCTATCGTCTCTAGCTCTATCGTCTCTAGCTCTATCGTCTCTAGCTCTATCGTCTCTAGCTCTATCGTCTCTAGCTCTATCGTCTCTAGCTCTATCGTCTCTAGCTCTATCGTCTCTAGCTCTATCGTCTCTAGCTCTATCGTCTCTAGCTCTATCGTCTCTAGCTCTATCGTCTCTAGCTCTATCGTCTCTAGCTCTATCGTCTCTAGCTCTATCGTCTCTAGCTCTATCGTCTCTAGCTCTATCGTCTCTAGCTCTATCGTCTCTAGCTCTATCGTCTCTAGCTCTATCGTCTCTAGCTCTATCGTCTCTAGCTCTATCGTCTCTAGCTCTATCGTCTCTAGCTCTATCGTCTCTAGCTCTATCGTCTCTAGCTCTATCGTCTCTAGCTCTATCGTCTCTAGCTCTATCGTCTCTAGCTCTATCGTCTCTAGCTCTATCGTCTCTAGCTCTATCGTCTCTAGCTCTATCGTCTCTAGCTCTATCGTCTCTAGCTCTATCGAGCCAGAGATGATAGAGCCAGAGATGATAGAGCCAGAGATGATAGAGCCAGAGATGATAGAGCCAGAGATGATAGAGCCAGAGATGATAGAGCCAGAGATGATAGAGCCAGAGATGATAGAGCCAGAGATGATAGAGCCAGAGATGATAGAGCCAGAGATGATAGAGCCAGAGATGATAGAGCCAGAGATGATAGAGCCAGAGATGATAGAGCCAGAGATGATAGAGCCAGAGATGATAGAGCCAGAGATGATAGAGCCAGAGATGATAGAGCCAGAGATGATAGAGCCAGAGATGATAGAGCCAGAGATGATAGAGCCAGAGATGATAGAGCCAGAGATGATAGAGCCAGAGATGATCGAGCCAGAGATGATAGAGCCAGAGATGATCAAACTAGAGAAGGATAAGCACTACAAGTCCCGGCATTGCAGGATCATGACAGGTTGCTTTGGATAGGCAATAATAGTCCAAGCGTTGCAGGTTCTATCACCACAGATTATGATAGATCCTGCAATGCTGGGACTTGTAGTGCCTATGATAGATCCTGCAATGCTGGGAGTTGTAGTGCCTATCTTGAGCAGGCACTACAAGTCCCAGCTTTGCAGGATCTATCACCGCAGCTTGCTTTGGATAGGCTCTATTATTCCAAGCGTTGCAGGTTCTGTCATAGGTACTACACCTCCCCAGCATTGCAGGATCCATCACCACAGGTTGCTCATGAAAGGCACTAGACGTCCCAGCATTCCAGGATCTATCACCACAGGTTGCTCAGGATAAGCACCACAAGTCCCAGCATTGCAGGATCTATCACCTCAGGTTGCTCAGGATAGGCACTACAAGTCCCAGCATTGCAGGATCTATCACAGGCACTCCAAGACCCAGCTTTGCTTAATCTATCGTAGGCACTACAAGTCCCAGCATTGCAGGATCTATCACCACAGGTTGCTCAGGATAGGCACTACAAATCCCAGCATTGCAGGATCTATCATAGGCACTACAAGTCCCAGCATTGCAGGATCTATCAGCACAGGTTGCTCAGGATAGGCACAACAAGTCCCATCATTGCAGGATCACCACAGGTTGCTCAGGATAAGCACTACAAGTCCCAGCATTGCAGAATCTATCACCACAGGTTGCTTTGGATAGGCAATAGTCCAAGCGTTGCAGGTTCTTTCATAGGCACTACACATCCCAGCATTGCAGGATCTATCACCACAGATTGCTCAAGATAGGCACTACATGTCCCAGCATTGCAGGATCTATCATTGGCACTACAAGTCCCAGCATTGCAGTATCTATCACCACAGGTTCCAAAGGATAGGCAGTACAAGTCCCAGCACTGCAGGATCTATCACCACAGGTTGCTCTGGATAGATCCTGCAATGCTGGGACTTGTATTGCCTATCCAGAGCAACCTGTGGTGATAGATCCTGCAATGCTGGGACTTGTAGTTTCTATCCTTAACAACCTGTGGTGATAGATCCTGCAGTGCTGGGACTTGTACTGCCTATCCTTTGGAACCTGTGGTGATAGATACTGCAATGCTGGGACTTGTAGTGCCAATGATAGATCCTGCAATGCTGGGACATGTAGTGCCTATCTTGAGCAATCTGTGGTGTTAGATCTTGCAATGCTGGGACTTGTATTGCCTAATACCTAAGGTTGCTCTGGATAGGCACTACAAGTCCCAGCATGGCAGGATCTATCAGAGGCACTTCAAGTTCCAGCATTGCAGGATCTATCACCACAGGTTGCTCACAAAAGGCACTAGACGTCCCAGCATTGCAGGATCTATCACCACAGGTTGTTCAGGATAAGCACCACAAGTCCCAGCATTGCAGGATTTATCACCACATTTTGCTTTGGATAAGCACTACAAGTCCCAGCATTGCAGGATCTAACAGGCACTACAAGTCCCAGCATTGCAGGATTTATATCCAACAGGTTGCTCTGGATAGGCACTACAAGTCCCACCATTGCAGGATCTATCACCACAGGTTGCTCAGGATAGGCACTACAAGTCCCAGCATTGCAGGATCTATCACCGCAGGTTGCTCAGGATAGGCACTACAAGTCCCAGCATTGCAGGATCTATCACAGGCACTACAAGTCCCAGCATTGCAGGATCTATCACAGGCACTACAAGTCCCAGCATTGCAGGATCTATCAGAGGCACTACAAGTCCCAGCATTGCAGGATCTATCAGAGGCACTTTAAGTTCCAGCATTGCAGGATCTATCACCACAGGTTGCTCAGGATAGGCACTACAAGTCCCAGCATTGCAGGATCTATCACCACAGTTTGCTCAGGATAAGCACTACAAGTCCCAGCATTGCAGGATCTATGACCACAGGTTGCTTTGGATAGGCACTATTAGTCCAAGCGTTGCAGGTTCTATCATAGGCACTAAAAGTCCCAGCATTGCAGGATCTATCACCACAGGTTGCTCAGTATTGGCACTACAGGTCCCAGCATTGCAGGATCTATCATAGGCGCTACAAGTCCCAGCATTGCAGGATCTATCACCACAGGTTGCTCAGGATAGGCACGACAAGTCCCAGTGTTGCAGGTTCTATCACCACAAGTTGCTAAAGATAAGCACTACAAGTGCCAGCATTACAGGATCAATCACCACAGGTTGCTTCAGATATGCACTTTTAGTCCAAGCATTGCAGGATCTATCACCACAGGTTGCTCAAGATAGGCACTACAAGTCTCAGCATTGCAGGATCTATCATAGGCACTACAAGTCCCAGCATTGCAGGATGGACAGAGACAGTGTACAGAGGGACTTCAAGTCCCAGCATTGCAGGATCTATCATCACATGTTGCTCAGGATAGGCACTGCAAGTCCAAGCATTGCAGGATCTATCACCACAGGTTGCATTGGTTAGGCTCTTCAAGTCCCAGCATTGCAGTATCTATCATAGGCACTACAAGTCCCAGCAATGCAAGATTTATCAACACAGGTTTCTCAGGATATGCACTACAAGTCCCAGCATTGCAGGATCTATCATAGGCACTACTATTCCCAGCATTACAGGATCTATCATAGGCACTACAAGTCCCAGCATTGCAGGATCTATCAGAGGCACTTCAAGTTTCAGCATTGCAGGATCTATCACCATAGGTTGCTCAGGATAGGCACTACAAGTCCAAGCATTGTGGGATCTATCATAGGCACTACAAGTCCCAGCATTGCAGGATCTATCACCACAGGTTGCTCAGGATAAGCACTACAAGTCCCACCATTGCAGGATCTATCACCACAGGTTGCTTTGGATAGCCACTATTAGTCTAAGCGTTGTAGGTTCTATCATAGGCACTACACCTCCCAGCATTGCAGAATCAATCACCACAGGTTGCTCAGGATAAGCACTACAAGTCCCAGCATTGCAGGATCTATCACCACAGGTTGCTTTGGATAGGCAATAATAGTCCAAGTGTTGCAGGTTCTATCATAGGCACTACACATCCCAGCATTGCAGGATCTATCACCACAGATTGCCCAAGATAGGCGCTACAAGTCCCTGCATTGCAGGATCTATAATAGGCACTACAAGTTCCAGCATTGCAGGATCTATCACTACAGGTTGCTCAGGATAGGCACTACAAGTCCCAGCTTTGCAGGATCTATCACCACAGCTTGCTTTGGATAGGCACTATTAGTCCAAGCGTTACAGGTTCTATCATAGGCACTACACCTCCTAGCATTGCAGGATTAATCACCACAGGTTGCTTTGGATAGGCACTATAAGTCCAAGCATTGCAGGATCTATCATAGGCATTAAAAGTCCCAGCATTGCAGGATCCATCACCACAGGTTGCTCATAAAAGGCCCTAGACGTCCCAGCATTCCAGGATCTATCAGCACAGGTTGCTCAGGATAAGCACCACAAGTCCCAGCATTGCAGGATTTATCACCACATTTTGCTTTGGATAAGCACTATTAGTCCAAGCATTGCAGGATCTATCATAGGCACTACAAGTCCCAGCATTGCAGGATTTATCACCTCAGGTTGCTCTGGATAGGCACTAGAAGTCCAAGCATTGCAGGATCTATCACCACAGGTGTTAGAAAAGTTTTAAATGTTTATTGTGTGACTATTAGAAAAACAATAACCCTGAGCCTTTTCTTAAGATGATTTCTGAGCACATTGTTGTACTAACTAGCTGTATCGTTTGCTTTAACTAACTCCATAGTAAGTTGTAGGATGATTAGGCTTAACCATATATGGTAGAACAAGAATGTACAGGAAACACTAATAAGCGAAATAAAGTACCATTTTGTACCAGGTACGCTATGTGTGTTTCCTCAGCCAATAGAAGCGTTATCTCTATATTATTGTAGGTATTAGGAGGGGGATGTACATCTCTTTGTATGATTCTTACTGCATCTTTTGGCTTGTAAGCATCATCCATTTGTGTGACACATCTGAAATAAATTGTCTGCTTTTCAATACACCTGGAGTTCGACTGATCACAAGAGGAGAGTAATCCTAACATTTTGGTCCTCCGAGCCGGAACCAACAAGTGCATTTCGGGTCAGATGGTCCCGACAAAAACTTTGGTGAGTATTGGACCTCAAAGCTCACTGAGAATTAAAAGTCCCCCCACTCAACGTTAGTGGTGAAATAGGGGCGGGAGCCTGAGACCCAGATCCACTGTCTGGTTTTGAACTTTGTGATCCAGTCCTCCTGGTGTTTGAGAGGTAAGATAATTTAACTTATTCTTAATACTCTAAGAGTCTTTTCTTCTCTTTCTGTTTGGTTAATGTGTTGTAATTGCCGACACTGGTATTGATTGTATAATATCTTAATAATCCAGTGTGCGAAGACAGAGACACTTGGGAGCGTTGTCTAAGGTAAACAGGACAGATAAAAAAAAAGATTTGAGGTATACCGAACGTCAAAGGGTGAATGCCTGACGTCATCGTCGGAGGTGGATTGCCCGACGATGTAAGCGCTTAAGTGATCTAGGAAGATCACAAGACTAACTTTCTTCTGTGTGTTTTAGCTTCTCCTTTCTCATGGTTAACCTTTCTGTTGATGCTGTAACCTTATTGAAAAGAAAAAAAAAAAAAAAAAACAGTACTGCAGAGACAAGTTAATTATTTTTTTGATTCTCCCTATAGTGTGGGGAGTGATGATATTTTTACACTTCTTGTATTCCTATTGTTACCGTGGGCGGAGGGTCACTATACAAGTGTTTTATAGGTAAATGAGAGACCCGTCTGGCATTGACAATGGGGAATAGTCTCTGTAAAAGAAAGTTTTGTGCCTGCTTATGAGGCTGCTGTGTTCCTAATGTGCCAAGTGGGAGACTGGAACTGCTCTTTAAGGACACAGGGCTTTATAGGGAAGTTTGGATTCAATAGTAAACTAACTGTAAAAGTGTCAGGATTTGATGGATACATTTAAATTGTTAGGACCCAAAGATCAAAAGAGGTATGGGTTGATAATAGGAGTTTAAATAACCAGCAAAAAATCTTTCTTCACATCTCATGTTCTGTGTGTTTGTAAAATTTGTGTTGTAGCCTGTTTGCCTATCAGTGACAGATTGGGAGCTGGCAGAGAAGCAGGAAACTTTGCAAAAGCTTAAAGAGATACTTGGTTTAATTGTCTTATGGCTTCGCTCTGTAAGGCAGCCAACACCTTGCTAGCCAATGTATTAGGCAGATAAATATGTAAAATACCAGGTGACATTGCACTATATGGCCCATGGGGATTGGACCGGAGCCGGCGTCTTGGATTACTGCACCGTCTCGGGTACCACTGGACAACATTGTCTGGGAGACTGTGCTACATCTGGGCCGTCTGCTCAGGGACAACCCTTGGTGGGACTCAAAGGAACCAAACAGTTGGAGCTGCAACTTCAGGTAAAGGTAATCCATTAGCCATATCACTGATAGGTCTAGCAAAAGAGAATTAGACCAGACACAAGTGTGATCTAAATGTTTAACAAATATTTGAGAAGCAGAAAAATAGCTAAGTATGACTGAGTAAAAAAAAATAAATAAATAAGTGCGAGAAATCATCACAGGGAGATTAAAGCCTGCAGTTTATTTCCTCACCCCCTCTCAACTCTTGACCAGCTATGACAATACAGAAGGGTTATATTGTAAATATTGAAACTGAGCATAAAAAAAAAAAAGGTACACTGATAACACCAGGGTGCTTTATTATTTTAGCATGCCATGGTGTTAAAGGAAGCACATGGCAGAAATTGTTGATGGTTTTGAGGAGGTAGATGGGAGACATGAAGGTGGATTACACTGTGGAGTGAACAGAATGTTGTGGAGTTGTCAAGTGGTTTGATGAATGTGAGAAAAGGAAAGGCTGAGAATGTTTTGATGTGTCCAGTCTAGAGACAGTATGTGACTGAGTGCTAATTTTACTGCCATAAGGAAATAGGGATTTGAATGGGCTTTGCTAAGAGAAGTGTGCAGTAGTTTTGAAGCCCAGAGAGAGGAGAGAAGGGAATACAACAGACTTGATGCTTTTATAGCACAAAAATGATGGTCAAGAAGTTGTTTCTCAGAAACAAGAAAATGCAGATTGCCTGACAGACGTAGCAGAAGAGAGAGGGAGATGATGATGGATGGACTAGTAGGGCAGCATTAACCCTTTGAGCACACAGAGGTTAATTTGTGCATCTGTAAAAATATTAGGATTTTCGGTGGGAAAGAAAGTCCAAATAATAGTCCTAAAGTGGGGGTCCACCTATCTATCGTTTTTGTTTTTTTTTGGAGTTCATTCACAAACTTTTCTTCTCATGATTATCTACTCACATGTTCTGTGTAATAAGTCCGCCTGTGTCCGATTTGGTTGTAAAGAATAACTTATAAAATTCACTGAAGGCGGTTTCCATCTTCATTGTGGGCATTTGAAGCCCACAAGCATGTCTTTCCTGGATGCGGTGAATGCTGTGCTCCCAGCATTCACCGAGATGTTGTGATGACGCTGTTGCACAATGCATGCTGGGAAGCCTGAGACTAGCTGTCAGGGGACTGTGGGAGGTCTGGGAGAGGCTAGAAACACGCCTACTCCCATGGGAGGAAAATCAGGAAGTGCTAAGAAGATTAGAAAAAAAAAGGTAATTACGGCGATTTAAATTTTTTTACACAGCATGTCAGCATCTAGGCAAGGAAGAGAATGCATAGAAATAATGTTCAAAATTTGGGTGGAACCCCGCTTTAAAGTAAATATTTCTTGGATATGTTACTTTTAGAATTTCCAGATTTTCAGCTGTAAAGTGTTAATGATGCAATTCTGTTTATATTTAGGTACATTTATAAAATTAAAAGGCTAAGTTCTGAATCAGAATATGTGTTTGGGTTAAATAAAAAAATGTTTTGGGACCGGAGAATAAGGGGAACAATACAAAAGGGGATTCATAAATTACTATATGGCTGGGCGGCCCTCAATGTGATACAGCCCCTCATCCCAAAATTTTAGAAGTTAAACCAAAGGAAGGGAGTACAGGGATTATGGCGGTGCCAAGAGAAACACAATATATTTGATTTTTAAAGTTAAAATTAATTTGTCTTATTTGACAAAAATTGTTTAAAAATAGACAACAGAATCACAGAAACATGGTGTGCATAATTACTAAAAACATATCTGTAGCAAGCTTCACGTCACTTGGCCTAAAAAGCGTAGCGGCCAATTCAGTGGGTAGGTATTTTAGATGCCCGACATGTTTCGCCAGTGATGGCTTCCTCAGGGACAGATTATTACCTAAAGCGCTACAGTGCACTCTGCAAATCACCAGGGACGGTGCCACACACCTCCAAAGCAGGGCCTCCAACAAAGATCACAATGGGTAGCTGCAGGGAGCAATAGGAAAGGCCTGGCCGAGTATATGTAGAAGACACTCTTTATATAATGAGTAACAGGACACCGATAGGTCCCCAATGTTGAAGGGAGTTCAACAACGGTAGAGACAATATCTCACTAGGTAGATATGGGATGAAATAGCAGGCTGAGAGAGAACCTGCAGGCTGTTACAGCGCCAGATAAGGCAAGCGGAACAGATGGCAATAAATGCAACGGTGTCCTGTACATCCCTGGCACCAGGGATGTACAGGACACCGTTGCATTTATTGCCATCTGGGGCTCTAAGGTCAAGACAAAAATTAGAGGGGACAATGGGCAGCCTTGGCGAGTTCCGTTGGTTATTGGAAAGGCGTCTGACAGGAGGCCGTTTGCTTTAACCCTTGCTGAGGGATTGTCATATAAAGCGTTGATGTATGCACACATGTGTGGTAGTAGGCCAATGCCCTTCAGCACTTCCCGCATATAGTCCCAGGCCACCCTGTCAAACGCCTTCTCGGCATCGAGTAACAGGAACCCCTTCGTGTCCAAGGAAGTGAGCCAATAGTGGATGTTTAAGGTGCGTATGGTGTTCTCTCTGGCCTCCCTACCCTGGACAAAGCCCACTTGGTCCGCTGAGACAAGGCCAGGGATTAAGGGCAGTAATCTGTTTGCTATCATCTTTGCATATAATTTAATATCTACATTGAGTAGTGATATGGGGGGATTCATGTTTTATTCAATTCTGCTAAAATATCGGGGTCTGAGAAAAATATTTTTATATATATTGAATATATATGTCAAATAATGTAAATGTCGCTAGGAAACATTTTATGTCTGCATACTTGGTGGACTTATGGACTTATATTTGAATAAATGAAAGAATATTGTTTTTAACAACTCCAAAGTAAGGAAAGCTTTCTTTGGTAGTTTGATCTGTGATCCTGCGTTCATTCATGGTAGATAAAGAGTATCTATTTTCCCAGCCCCAATTCAAGTGCAGATATGACACCCCCCCTCCTCCTTCTACACAACTGAAGAATGAGGCGAGTTCCTTTTTATGGGGTGGGTGTCTAGTGATTACATGAATGAGTACAAAATTGAACCTTTAGAGGTATTTTAGAGTTTAGAACATTAAATTAAGGTATGAAATAATGTAGACTACACAGTCCTTGGAGACAAAGAAACAATATTGGAAAACAAAAGGTTGCACAAGTATAGATAACATTTACATGTCACCTGATTGAAAACCGGTATTGCCAAAATCCTTATTTAGGTATGCAGCAGTATTGACACATGGAGTAACACATGTGTCAAACAGGGGGGTGACTGAGATGTTTAATAAGGTATTTACAGCCCATGGCTTCACTAACCACTAAAAAAAACTTTTTGCTCTCAATGGATTATATGTGCAAGATACAACGCTTAGGGAGGCATAAGACCACGGAAAGGGAAGTTCCCCACACCGCAATATCTATTCCAACACATTTGCATGGATTTTATTGAATTGGACAAATGTGAAAGGAAGAAATATTGTTTGATAATCATAGACACCCTGACCAAATGGGTGGAGAATTCCCGACAGGAAGTGCAGATGCACAGACAGTGATAATGGACCCTATTTTGTAAATAAAACTATACAACATTTGACAGAAGTGATGGGAATTCAAGTGAAATACCATTGTGCCTATCATTCCCAATCAGCTGGATTGGTGGAAAGACATAATGGCATTCTAAAAAGCAAACTGAGGAAAGCTATGGAAGAAACAGGTAAAAATCGGATGTACTGCCTACTAGTAGCTGTGACCAGTATGCATATCACACCCACAAAAGAAGGTTTAAGCCCATTTGAGATGATACATGGAAGGCCATATAAGATACCCTTGCAACCAAATGAAACACCTACTGAGGAATCTGAGCACACACTAGCAGAAAAGATGTCTAGGCTGTTAAGACAAAGACGTACTAATGATTTGTGTTCTGTCCTAGAAGGTCCAATTCAAGAAGATGAAGTTACATGTGGGAGATTGGGTCTTAACAAAAAGTAATAAGAAAAAAGCAGTGGTACTCCCCAAGGTGGGATGGTCCTTTCAAAGTCCTCCTAACTACCCCTACTGCGATAAGGATTGCAGAGTGGTCTACCTGGATTTACCAGTCCCATTGTAAAAAGGTTTTACAGGTAGAGTAGGGCCAGTTGGCTACAAGAGGTTCAGAAAGTCCGGCTACAAAGGGAGGTCTCACACAAGGTGGGACTTGTCTCAAACCGGTGAAGTCTCCCTCCCCTTCCAACTCCCCTACCCTATCCGCTGGAACTCTGTTGCTGGTTAGGATAAAAGGGACAGTAATTAACCTTGGGTTACTGGTGATTCTAGGAGAGGCATCCATAAAAGGGGTTATACGTTATGGAAGAGCAGAAGAACCTTTGGGTTGGGAAAGAACAGGAAAAGCATTGAGAATCTAACCTTTTATAGGAGGGAATAACTAGCACTATACTGGTAGACTTCTGTCAGATTGCAGATTGTGGGGATACAACTGGGGCTAGAGGACTTCTATGGGCAGATAAATACATTTGCTGGCTCTGGAATAGGGCAGGATGTCAAGCATGGAATCAGGCCCTGTGGACCAGTGTATTAAGTTTGGGGGTATAATCTACCAGGGCCTAAAAAGAGTGGAATAAAGGAAAGACTCATAATTACAAAAGCGGCCAACTCCCCCTACACACATAGTAAGAACTGTAAATAATTACTGATAACATTAACCACTTAAGGACCGCCTCAAGCCGATATACGTCGGCAGAATGGCACGGGCAGGCAAAATCACGTAGATATACGTGATCTGCCTCCCGCGGGTGGGGGGTCCTATCGGACCCCCCCGGTGCCCGAGGTGGTCCTCTTTTGTCCCCCCGGCGATCGGAGGTGAGGGGGAGGCCATCCGTTCATGGCCCCCCCCCCTTTGCGATCGCCGCCGGCCAATGAGAACATTCCTTTGCTGCTGTATGCTAAACAGCAGCAAAGGAAATGATGTCATGTCTCCTCGGCTCGGTATTTTTCGTTTCGGCGCCGAGGAGAGAAGACTGTAATGTGAGTGAAAACACACACACACAGTAGAACATGCCAGGCACACAAAACACCCCCGATCCCCCCACCCCCAATCACCCCCCCCCCCGTCACAAACTGACACCAAGCAGTTTTTGTTTTTTTTTCTGATTACTGCATGGTGTCAGTTTGTGACAGTTACTGTGGTGGGACAGTTACTGTTAGCCCCCTTTAGGTCTAGGGTACCCCCCTAACCCCCCCTAATAAAGTTTTAACCCCTTGATCACCCCCCGTCACCAGTGTCACCGTATAACTGTTACGGTTGACGCTGGTTAGTTTGTTTATTTTTTATAGTGTCAGGGCACCCGCCGTTTATTACCGAATAAAGGTTTAGCCCCCTGATCGCCCGGCGGTGATATGCGTCGCCCCAGGCAGCGTCAGATTAGCGCCAGTACCGCTAACCCCCACGCACGCAGCATACGCCTCCCTTAGTGGTATAGTATCTGAATGGATCAATATCTGATCCGATCAGATATATACTAGCGTCCCCAGCAGTTTAGGGTTCCCAAAAACGCAGTGTTAGCGGGATCAGCCCAGATACCTGCTAGCACCTGCGTTTTGCCCCTCCGCCCGGCCCAGCCCACCCAAGTGCAGTATCGATCACTGTCACTTACAAAACACTAAATGCATAACTGCAGCATTCGCAGAGTCAGGCCTGATCCCTGCGATCACTAACAGTTTTTTTGGTAGCATTTTGGTGAACTGGCAAGCACCAGCCCCAGGCAGCGTCAGGTTAGCGCCAGTACCGCTAACACCCACGCACGCAGCATACGCCTCCCTTAGTGGTATAGTATCTGAACGGATCAATATCTGATCCGATCAGATCTATACTAGCGTCCCCAGCAGTTTAGGGTTCCCAAAAACGCAGTGTTAGTGGGATCAGCCCAGATACCTGCTAGCACCTGCGTTTTGCCCCTCCGCCCGGCCCAGCCCACCCAAGTGCAGTATCGATCGATCACTGACACTTACAAAACACTTAACGCATAACTGCAGCGTTCGCAGAGTCAAGCCTGATCCCTGCGATCGCTAACAGTTTTTTTTTTTTGGTAGCGTTTTGGTGAACTGGCAAGCACCAGCGGCCTAGTACACCCCGGTCGTAGTCAAACCAGCACTGCAGTAACACTTGGTGACGTGGCGAGTTCTCATAAGTGCAGTTCAAGCTGGTGAGGTGGCAAGCACAAGTAGTGTCCCGCTGCCACCAAAAAGACAAACACAGGCCCGTCGTGCCCATAGTGCCCTTCCTGCTGCATTCGCCAATCCTAATTGGGAACCCACCTCTTCTGCAGCGCCCGTACTTCCCCCATTCACATCCCCAACCAAATGCAGTCAGCTGCATGAGAGGCATTTTCTTTATGTCCTCCCGAGTACCCCTACCCAACGAACCCCCCAAAAAAGATGTCATGTCTGCAGCAAGCGCGGATATAGGCGTGACACCCGATATTAGTGTCCCTCCTGTCCTGACAATCCTGGTCTTTGCATTGGTGAATGTTTTGAACGCTACCATTCACTAGTTGAGTATTAGCGTAGGGTACAGCATTGCACAGACTAGGACACACTTTCACAGTGTCTCCCAAGATACCATCGCATTTTGAGAGACCCGAACCAGGAACCGGTTACAGTTATAAAAGTTAGTTACAAAAAAAAGTGTAAAAAAAATATATATATAAAATAAAAAAAAATAGTTGTCGTTTTATTGTTCTCTCTCTCTCTATTCTCTCTCTCTATTGTTCTGCTCTTTTTTACTGTATTCTATTCTGCAATGTTTTATTGTTATTATGTTTTATCACGTTTGCTTTTCAGGTATGCAAATTTTTTATACTTTACTGTTTACTGTGTTTTATTGTTAACCATTTTTTTGTCTTCAGGTACGCCATTCACGACTTTGAGTGGTTATACCAGAATGATGCCTGCAGGTTTAGGTATCATCTTGGTATCATTCTTTTCAGCCAGCGGTCGGCTTTCATGTAAAAGCAATCCTAGTGGCTAATTAGCCTCTAGACTGCTTTTACAAGCCGTGGGAGGGAATGCCCCCCACCATCTTCCGTGTTTTTCTCTGGCTCTCCTGTCTCAGCAGGGAACCTGAGAATACAGCAGCCGGTGATTCAGCCAGCTGACCATAGAGCTGATCAGAGACCAGAGTGGCTCCAAACATCTCTATGGCCTAAGAAACCGGAAGCTACGAGCATTTCATGACTTAGATTTCGCCGGATGTAAACAGCGCCATTGGGAAATTGGGACAGCATTTTATCACACCGATCTTGGTGTGGTCAGATGCTTTGAGGGCAGAGGAGAGATCTAGGGTCTAATAGACCCCAATTTTTTCAAAAAAAGAGTACCTGTCACTACCTATTGCTATCATAGGGGATATTTACATTCCCCCAGATAACAATAAAAATGATTAAAAATAAAATAAAAAATGAAAGGAACAGTTTAAAAATAAGATAAAAAAGCAAAAAAATAATAAAGAAAAAAAAAAAAAAGCACCGCTGTCGCCCCCTGCTCTCGCGCTAAGGCGAACGCAAGCAGCGGTCTGTCGTCAAACGTAAACAGCAATTGCACCATGCATGTGAGGTATCACCGCGAAGGTCAGATCGAGGGCAGTAATTTTAGCAGTAGACCTCCTCTGTAAATCTAAAGTGGTAACCTGTAAAGGCTTTTAAAATGTATTTATTTTGTTGCCACTGCACGTTTGTGCGCAATTGTAAAGCATGTCATGTTTGGTATCCATGTACTCGGCCTAAGATAATCTTTTTTATTTCATCAAACATTTGGGCAATATAGTGTGTTTTAGTGCATTAAAATTTAAAAAAGTGTGTTTTTTCCCCAAAAAATGCGTTTGAAAAATCGCTGCGCAAATACTGTGTGAACAAAAAAAAAATGAAACACCCACCATTTTAATCTGTAGGGCATTTGCTTTAAAAAATATATAATGTTTGGGGGTTCAAAGTAATTTTCTTCCAAAAAAAAAATAACTTTTTCATGTAAACAAAAAGTGTCAGAAAGGGCTTTGTCTTCAAGTGGTTAGAAGAGTGGGTGATGTGTGACATAAGCTTCTAAATGTTGTGCATAAAATGCCAGGACAGTTCAAACCCCCCCCAAATGACCCCATTCTGGAAAGTAGACACCCCAAGCTATTTGCTGAGAGTCATGTCGGGTCCATGGAATATTTTATATTGTGACACAAGTTGCGGGAAAGAAACAATTTTTTTTTTTTTTTTTTGCACAAAGTTGTCGCTAAATGATATATTGCTCAAACATGCCATGGGAATATGTGAAATTACACCCCAAAATACATTCTGCTGCTTCTCCTGAGTACAGGGATACCACATGTGTGAGACTTTTTGGGAGCCTAGCCGCGTACGGGACCCCGAAAACCAAGCACCGCCTTCAGGCTTTCTAAGGGCGTGAATTTTTGATTTCACTGTTCACTGCCTATCACAGTTTCGGAGGCCATGAAATGCCCAGGTGGCACAAACCCCCCCCCAAATGACCCCATTTTGGAAAGTAGACACCCCAAGCTATTTGCTGAGAGGTATAGTGAGTATTTTGCAGACCTCACTTTTAGTCACAAAGTTTTGAAAATTGAAAAAAGAAAAAAAAATGTTTTTTCTTGTCTTTCTTCATTTTCAAAAACAAATGAGAGCTGCAAAATACTCACCATGCCTCTCGGGAAATAGCTTGGGGTGTCTACTTTCCAAAATGGGGTCATTTTGGGGGGTTTGTGCCACCTGGGCATTCCATGGCCTCTGAAACTGTGATAGGCAGTGAAGAGTGAAATCAAAAATTTACACCCTTAGAAATCATGAAGGCGGTGATTGGTTTTCGGGGCCCCGTACGCGGCTAGGCTCCCAAAAAGGCCCACACATGTGGTATCCCCATACTCAGGAGAAGGAGCTGAATGTATTTTGAGGTGCAATTCCACATAGGCCCATGGCCTGTGTGAGCAATATATCATTTAGTGACAACTTTTTGTAAATTTTTTTTTTTTTTTGTCATTATTCAATCACTTGGGACAAAAAAAAAAATATTCAATGGGTTCAACATGCCGCTCAGCAATTTCCTTGGCGTGTCTACTTTCCAAAATGGGGTCATTTGGGGGGTTTTGTACTGCCCTGCCATTTTAGAACCTCAAGAAATGACATAGGCAGTCATAAACTAAAAGCTGTGTAAATTCCAGAAAATGGACCCTAGTTTGTAGACGCTACAACTTTTGCGCAAACCAATAAATATACGCTTATTGACATTTTTTTTAGACATGTGGCTGAATACATTTTGGCCTAAATGTATGACTAAAATTGAGTTTATTGGATTTTTTTTATAACAAAAAGTAGAAAATATAATTTTTTTTTCAAAATTTTCGGTCTTTTTCCGTTTATATCGCAAAAAATAAAAACCGCAGAGGTGATAAAATACAATCAAAAGAAAGCTCTATTTGTGGGAAGAAAAGGACGCAAATTTCATTTGGGTACAGCATTGCATGACCGCGCAATTAGCAGTTAAAGCGACGCAGTGCCAAATTGGAAAAAGACCTCTGGTCCTTAGGCAGCATAATGGTCCGGGGCTCAAGTTGTTAAAGGAGTCGAGGAAGGAAGATCAGTGGTTGTACTCTATGAGAGCATGGGTGTCAGAAACTGACCCCTCAGGCAAATTTTTCCTCAAGGTATTACCACCTAATAAAACCTGACAACAGGAAAAGGTAGATTATGGGAGTGTAGATGTAGCGCTATTTCCCTTCAAATCAAAAAATATATATATGTAAAATATTAGGGGAGGTATGCTTCAAATAAAATGAACTGTGATACATCCTCTGTCTGTTGGTCTCAAAATGTGTTTGAAAAAAATAAAAATATATATAAGTGCCAAACATCTAAACAAATGCAACTACTTTATGTATTAAACCTCTGATGCAGTAAACAACTTTTGTGTTGCACCCCCTGGGGGCAAGAATTAAAAATAACCTATACAAGTGATAGTGTTACACCCCCTGTTGATGGATATCAGAGAGTGTGTGTGTGTGTGTTGAAGGTGCTGAACTTCAGATAGGGTGTCCAACTGGTGTGCTACACCCTCTGGAGTCCGCAAACTAAAATCTATGATCTACAATATCTGGAAATGTAGAAATGCAGTGATCAAATACCTAGTTGGCAAAGTGATAAATGTGGATGTCTGCTGTATCAAAATTCTGGTATGTGAATAAAAATTCAATTATGCCAATAGATAAACTTAAAGCAGAAGTGAAAAAAAAAGAAACAAACAACAAAAATGTGAATGCACGGGGGCGTGGCTACCGCGCTAGTGAACAGACGCATGACCTGTTAGCTCTGCTCTAACGACGGGATCTAAAGCAATTCGAGGCGATCCAGGCTGCTCCTTCTGGTACCAGCACCTACCTAAGGACCCGCACCACCCCTCGAGATGACGAGAAAGAGACAGAACTCCTCGCAACCGAAGAAATTGAATGATTTCTTCCCCCCTAAGAATCACAGCGAGATCCAAGATGGCGCCGCCGGCTGCTCTCCGGTCACATTGATCGGATCACACTCAGCCACACCAAGCCCGAGCTCCGGAAAAGGCCCACACTCCTGCTCTCCAGATGCCTCCACTCCGCTCTCAGGCAGCCCTGCCAAATCGAAACCCCGCATGTCGAATGATTCGAACAAACAAAAGGTCAGTACGGGCCATAACTCACTAGAAGACACGAGAGAGATGGCTGATTCCATTAACTCCTTCCCCACTGTAAACCAACCTCTCTCAGACACAACCCTTAGAGACATGCTGGTCTCATTACGCAGTTCCTTGCATGCAGACATGATGGAATGCATGCGGAACTTTAAAGCAGAAGTGAAGGAGCTGGGGGGTAGAGTAGACCACGTGGAGAAAAAAATGGGGGATTATGCTGCATCATACAACACCCTGGTAGATGCCCATAATGAACAATCAGATGAGGTAACATGGCTTAAAGAAAAAGTCGCGGACCTCAAGGACAGATCACGCAGAAACAACTTGAAAATGCGTCCCAGAGAGTGTCCAGCCTTCACAACTCCGCCAATATGTCCAGGAATTTATGTCAGTTTATTTACCATCTACTCCCTCTTCGGAGCTAGTCATCGACAGAATCCACAGACTTCCTAAACCTGCACACCTACCAGACAATATTCCTAGAGACGTTCTGATGCGGGTGCACTTTTTCCATGTTAAGGAGCAGTTCATGCTAGCCTTTAGGAAAAACTCACAACCTCCTGAGAAGTACTCCAATATCCAAATGTTCGCAGACCTCTCACAGTTTACGATGCAAAAACGTAAATCACTGTTAACTGTGACTAAGGCACTGCGCAACCACAACATCACATACAGATGGGGTTACCCAACAAAACTTATCATCACCCATGATGACAAGACCTCGGTGGTCACCAACCTAGAGGACGGCCTATCCATGCTGCGCACATGGGACATTCTACCAGAGCAACCCTCTGCAGGGCCTTCCCCCTCCTCAAGACTAGATGACCAAAACGAGTGGAAGGTTGTATCATACAAAAAGCAGCAGAAAAACCGCAACACCCAATCGCCTCGAATGTCATAAGCTACCCACAACTACGATTTTCCTTACACCAAATAGAGCTAATATCCCACGTAGTTCCCCTCCTAAAAAATGCGCAGTACATCTGCCATCAGATTCCGGACGGAATCTCACTTTTTTTATACACCAGTTCTATTTTTGTTTGTTGTTTTTCTCTGCTTTACCTCCTCTTTTTTTCATCCCTTACCCCTCCAAATCGGTGATGGACTGCAAGATCATACCACTGGAAGAAACCTTCTCATCCAGAAAGAAGAAAAACCACAACTAAGACCTTCAGAAGCTTACCCAGGAATACATAAGGTACCAACATACCATCATTCCACACATTGCATATGGCGGTTAGAGTGACCTCTTTTAATGTCCACGGTCTAAACCACCCTGCCAAAAGAGCCTCAGCGTGGAAGGAGGCCCTCAGACTAAACTCTGACATCCTGTGCTTGCAGGAGACACACTGGGTAGCCTCAGCAGTCCCCAAGTTCTCACATCATAAATTCCCTCACATTTTTCAGGCATCAGCCTCTAAAAAACAAAGGGGCGTACTTATTGCCATCAGAGACTCTGTTTCTCTCTCAATCCGAGAGACCCACATAGACCCTGAGGGTCGATATCTAATCCTGATTGGGGAATTTAACAACCACCTATACACATTAGTTAATCTTTATGTGCCAAACACACACCAACTCCGCTTTTTGAAAAAGATGTTTCGAAAGATCAACTCAATCAAAAAGGGAGCAGTTATAATGTGTGGAGATTACAATGTCACAGTGGATTACAAAATGGACACCACCTCCAAATCAAGACGCCCTCTTTCCTCAATCCAAAATATACTACATAAAGAAGAGATCTACGACGCTTGGAGATGTCAGCACTCCAATGAGCGAGACTATTCCTTTCATTCTTCTAGACACAACTTGTACTCACGCATAGACCTGATCTTGGTGGACAGAACTCTACTTCAGAAGGTATCCTCCTCTGCCGTGCATGACATTACGTGGTCAGACCACGCTCCTGTGTCCCTCACGATAGAGGAGAGATATGCATCAGCACCAACTTACATTTGGAGGGCCAACCCTCAAATCTTCCAGCAGTCCTCCCAGGTTGCTCTTGTGAACAAACATCTAAAAGAATATTTTGACGTTAATGCTAAATCTGTCAACAGTCCATTTATTATGTGGTGTGCCCATAAGGCATATATTAGAGGTATATTGCTACAGATCAGTTCGCGGATGAAGAGGCAGAGGACACAGAAATTAGATTCCCTTCTAAAAGATATAAAACTTCTGGAGGTTCAAAATAAAAACTTACCTGACCCAAACATAGCAAACAAACTAAATCAATTGCGATCGGACCTTAGGCTCCTGTTGCTAGAACAATATGACAAACATATTAGGTACCTTAAATTGAATCATTACTCCTCTGGTAACAGAGCTGGCAAATATTTGGCCCAGAGACTAAAAGACCGTAGAACACAAATGAAGATCCCCTACCTAATTCGCAGCTCAGATAACAGTAAAATATTCAACCCAAACGACATGGCAAATAATTTTGCTGAGTATTACTCCTCTCTTTATAATTTAAAAGAAGATATAAATACACCACAGCCCTCAGATGATGCCATTCAATCATTTTTGGCAGATCTCACATTACCCTCCCTTTCAACATCACAATTAAAACAGCTTAACTTACCCATAACGGAGACTGAGATCCGAAAAGCAGTAAAAACATTGCCCACTGGTAAATCTCCAGGACCAGATGGACTACCAAACAGTTACTATAAAGTGTTTTGCGAAACCTTGTCCCCCTCACTCAAAGAAATTTATTCGGAAGCAATGTCCTCTGCCTCATTCCCCGCCGAGATGCTCAAAGCGTATGTTGTCACTATCCCAAAATCTGGGAAAGACCCTATTACACCTGCTAACTTTAGACCTATTTCCCTACTAAACACAGATGTTAAACTGTACGCCAAAATTCTAGCACATAGACTTATAACACTCCTACCACTTCTGATCAATCCAGATCAAACTGGTTTCACCAAGGGCAGACAAGCATCTGATGCCACAAGGAGGATTATTGACGTGGTCTATCATGCTGGATCCTGTCGGATGCCTTCTCTGCTACTCTCTTTGGATGCGGAGAAGGCATTCGACAGGGTCCACTGGGGATATATGACACAGACACTTAGGAAGTTTGGGTTCGCGGGCCCCATTCTCTCAGCCATCTTGGCCTTGTACTCCTCACCATGTGCGCAAGTCTACACTTCAGGTACCCTTTCCCTTTCCTTTCCAATTACCAACGGCACCAGGCAAGGATGCCCACTGTCCCCTTCTATATTCAATCTTCTTATAGAGCCTCTAGCGGAAAAAATTAGAGCACACCCAGATACACCCGGATTCTCCCTGCTAGGTAGATCACATAACATTAATTTATTCGCAGATGACATCATTCTTCTTTTAACTTCACCACATAGGTCCCTAAGATGTGCCCATGATATTCTTACGAACTTTAGTCAAGTGTCATACTATAAAGTGAATTTCTCAAAATCTCTAATCTTGGGTCTAAATATCCCTCCATCCCTTCAAGTGGATCTACAAAAACGATTCCCTTATACATGGAACTCAACCAGTATCCCTTATCTGGGATTACAAATAACGACCGACCCCTTAAAACTAGCAGATGCCAATTATAATCTGCTGATAGACAAAATCACGAAAGAAACAAAAAGACTCACCAAAGTAGAATTATCATGGTCAGGACGATTAGCATCCTTCAAAATGCTCCTACTTCCCCAGATTTTGTATGTGTTTCGCACATTACCGATCCCACTCAAGAACACCCATCTCCAATTACTAAACTCTCTTCTCAGAAATTACATATGGGGACCCAAAAGACCCAGATGCTCTAGAGCTATTCTAGTTAAACATAGATCAATAGGAGGTATGGGCCTGATAGATATCAAGGACTACCATCGAGCATCTTTGCTTACCCAACTCAGACATTGGTTATCACCATCCCCAGACATCCTCTGGCACAACATAGAACAAGCCCTTAGCCCAACCCAAGATCTCCGAATACTCTTACTACTTGACACATGGAAACCTTATCCCTTAAGATCACTACCACTAACTGTTCAGGCCTCTCTACTAGCGTGGAGAGAACTGCACAAGTCTCCCCCACCTCCAACTAAAAGTATAAACATCCCTATTCCAATCACAATCTTAAACCACGCCATACCATACTCCAATTTTTCAAATTGGTCCACGAGAGGTATATCTCTGATTGCCAACCTATATATTAACAACACGCTCAAATCATTCAACACACTAGTAGAGGAATACTCACTGCCCCTAGCAGATCACTTTAAATATAGGCAACTTGTCCATTTTCTAAAATCTCTAAAATCAACCCACATACCTATACACGACTCAATATGGCAATTCTACACAAAAACTCCTGCTACACCTAAAGGTATTTCCTTATTTTACAATTTCCTTCAAAACAAATCTTCCTTCACGAAACTCCCACCTTTTCTAAAGTGGGAACTGGAACTGGGGGAATCCTACACCAATAGTCAATGGGAAATTGCATTCAAAACCACGTACAAAGCAACTCGATGTGTAAATCATTGGGAACTTTCCCTAAAAATAGCTCAAAGATGGTACCTCACGCCCTATAGATTATCTAAATTCTCCTTCTCCAACTCACCATTATGTTGGAGAACATGTGGGGAGGTGGATAATATCTTACATGTATTCTGGTCATGTAAACATCTCACCAGCTTTTGGAAAAATATATTTAAGTGTATATCTCGCATCACAGGAATACTAAAACCACCAAACCCAGGTTTGGCACTGTTAAACTTAGGTATTGAAAGTTTCCCTCCTTGTTTTCGTACAGTGATCACACATGTGTTCCTGGCTGCTAGATCACTGATTACTAAATATTGGAAAACAAATATTGCACCCAATGTTTCAGAAGCCCTTGCAATAACACAAACCAATTACATCTTTGAATCATTAATAGCAGCTAGAACCGAACAAAAACCTTCCTTTGATAAACATTGGAAAATATGGTCGGATTGGTTTAGAGATAATTAAAAAAGACTGGTGCACCAGGAGTAAATTACTGTCCTCTGAGCAAGTGGTTACAAATCCTTGAAACTTTTGAAGCTTTTTTAAATGAAATATATACCCCTCACTGTTCCTCAGTTAAACTTGTATGGTTAATGAAAAATAAACATACCTATATCACTCCATCACCTCTTCCTTTCCACTACCCCCTCCAATTCCTTGCCCTACTCTTCCTCCTTTCTCCCTCCCCCCTTCTATCTTTTTCTATACTTTCACTTTATTGTCTCATGGAAATACACTATGTTGAATAAATTAATATTTCATCATACATAACTAATAAGGTAATAACATTGTAAAAATCATTCACCCTCTACAATGTACACTCTGAACCTGTCTTTGATTAATGTGTGTTCTCATGTTTTGTACGTTAAGGAAAAAAAAACTTGTACTATGTTTTGTACTTGAAAATCTTTAATAAAAAATAATTAAAAAAAAAAAAATGTGAATGCACAATTCAATATACGTCTCTGTGTTACACCACAGTAAGACCACATTCAAAACCAAAACAAATGATGAAATTGTTGCAAACACTAAATTATGAGTAGATAAGTCCATACAAAGTGACGTGCTTAAAAAAAAAGTCCAGTGCTTCATCAAAATGTGGTGCTGATTATCCTTTCAAGTGACAGTGGTGCCAGGTGACATTATCCGTGTTGATAATGTGATTGCACTCACCAGATGACATTACCCCCCAGGGGTGTTATGCCTTCACAGTGTGAGCTACTGGGTTCTGCTGGGCAATCTGAGAAACGTTTTGCTGACTTTTCCACCGAGATGTCACATAGGGGAAAGAGTAATGCCCATAGTGTGATATTGTTTAAAAAGGCTTTATTTATTAAAAAGTTTAGGAGATATACTCACATGATAAAACAAGAGCCGGCGCTGTGTAAACAACAATCGCCGCTCAGACCGGAAGTGACGCCATACTAAAATAGAAGTTCTGAGTAAAACTATAAGATTTACTAATCTAACAGTAGAAGATGCCATAGCTTTGGAGACAGGATACCAGGGAAAAAATTAGTGGTTAGACTGGTTGAGGTACACGGTTAAAACTTTAAAAAAAAAAAGGAAAACGGTTTAGTTTGTGCCAGAGCAAGACCACATTTAGCAACTATTCCTTTTCCGCTAGATCACAATACAGATCCAGGAGGTTTAAAATGTGTGTTGCGATTGTATAATAATAGCTTTAAACCTGAAACAAATTCTACCTGTCACACGTTGAGTTTGTTGTTTCCCCCAGTACAGAGACCTCAGATACCTCCAGCGGTTACTGCTTATCCGGGCAACTTTACTTGTTTTGCACTCCCAGGGAACCGTAGCGGGGTGGATCTTGGGTCGCTACCCGATGACTATTGTAGGGAGAGGATTAACATGGGCAATGGTGACTGGGTTGAACATGACATTCAGAGAGCTGATGTCTGGTGGATGTGTGGGGATAAGAAACTGTAAGCTAGGATACTGGCCAATGCCCGAGGGGATTGCGCTATGGTCCAGCTGGCTATGCCCCCGAGGATCCTGTCAGAACACCCGTGAACTAAGAGTCGCCAACGGTATCGGAGGGAAACCTCTCCCATAGGGTCATTTGACTCTCGGATCTATATAGATGAGATTGGGGTTCCTCGTTGAGTGCTGGATGAGTTTAGGGCCAGGAATCAGGTGACAGCTGGGTTTGAGTCTCTTCTCTGGTGGGTGACTATAGATAAAAATGTTGACTGGATTAACTAAATATATATATACTATAACCAACAACGGTTTGTAAACTATACTAGGGACGCTGTGAAGGGCCTAACAGAACAGTTGGCCACCACATCTCTAATGGCATGGCAGAACCGAATGGCCTTAGATATGGTCCTAGTTGAAAGAGGAGGGGTATGCAAAATGTTTGGTAGCATGTGTTGCACCTTTATCCCTAATACAGCTCCTGGAGGGACCGTGACCAGAGCCTTGGAAGGACTGACTGCTCTATCGAATGAATTAGCGGAAAACTCAGGTATTAATGATCCATTAATAAACTGGCTTGAAGGATGGTTCGGTAAGTGGACTGGACTTATCACATCATGTTTGATCTCAATTGCTGTGGCTTTGACCAGTTTGGTCACTTGCGGATGCTGCTGCATTCCCTGTATTCGAGGACTTTCACAAAAATTGATTGAAACCGCAGTCTCAAGAACAATGTATCAAGCCCTTCCTACCTCTGAGGAGACCTATGTGGACATTGAAGCTCAACTTAATGACATACAGACCGAAAGTGTATAACACTGGGACTATCATCGAAATGTGTTGAGATAAAATAGTCACACAAGAGGAGGGAATGTTAGAAAAGTTTTAAATGTTTATTGTGTGACTATTAGAAAAACTATTAGAAAAACAATAACCCTGAGACTTTTCTTAAGATGATTTCTGAGCACATTGTTGTACTAACTAGCTGTATCATTTGCTTTAACTAACTCCATAGTAAGTTGTAGGATGATTAGGCTTAACCATATATGGTAGAACAAGAATGTACAGGAAACACTAATTAGCGAAATAAAGTACCATTTTGTACCAGGCACGCTATGTGTGTTTCCTCAGTCAATAGAAGCGTTATCTCTATATTATTGTAGGTATTAGGAGGGGGGATGTACATCTCTTTGTATGATCCTTACTGCATCTTTTGGCTTGTAAGCATCATCCATTTGTGTGACACATCTGAAATAAATTGTCTGCTTTTCAATACACCTGCAGTTCGACTGATCACAAGAGGAGAGTAATCCTAACAACAGGTTCCTCAGGATAGGCACTACAAGTCCCAGCATTGCAGGATCTATCACCGCAGGTTGCTCAGGATAGGCACTACAAGTTCCAGCATTGCAGGATCTATAACAGGCACTACAAGACCCAGCTTTGCTGGATCTATCATAGGCATTGCAAGTCCCAGCATTGCAGGATCTATCACCACAGGTTGCTCAGGATAGGCACTACAAGTCCCAGCATTGCAGGATCTATCATCACAGGTTGCTACAGATAAGCACTACAAGTGCCAGCATTACAGGATCAATCACCACAGGTTGATTTGGATATGCACTATTAGTCCAAGCATTGCAGGATCTATCACCACAGGTTGCTCAAGATAGGCACTACAAGTCCCAGCATTGCAGGATGTATCATAGAAACTACAAGTCCCAGCATTGCAGGATGGACAGAGGCACTGTACAGAGGCACTTCAAGTCCCAGCATTTCAGGATCTATCACCAGAGGTTGCTCAGAATAGGCACTGCAAGTCCAAGCATTGCAGGATCTATCACCACAGGTTGCATTGGATAGGCTCTTCAAGTCCCAGCATTGCAGGATCTATCATAGGCACTACAAGTCCCAGCAATGCAAGATTTATCAACACAGGTTTCTCAGGATATGCACTACAAGTCCCAGCATTGCAGGATCTATCAGAGGCACTACAAGTCCCAGCATTGCAGGATCTATCACCACAGGTTGCTCAGGATAAGCACTACAAGTCCCACCATTGCAGGAAGTTGGTCACCAAATGAGCTGAAAGTCACAGAATAGGCTGCCCATAGGCAGGATCCTTCATTGTGTGCAATTTGGGGACAATCGGTGACAAACTTTTTTTGTGATCATCCAAATGAGCTGAAAGTTACAGAATAGGCTGCCCATCGGCAGAATCTTCCATTGCGTGCAGTTTGGGGGGATTTGGTAGATCAGAACAAAAGTTGGTCACCAAATGACCTGAAAGTCACAGAATACACTGCCCATGTGCAGAATTATCCATTGCTTGCAGTTTCGGGAAAATTGGTGACCAAATGTTGTGGTGATCAAAATCAACCAAATGAACTGAAATTCACAGAATAAGCTGTCCATGGCAAGAATCTTCCACTGTGTGTCGTTTTGGGGGATTTGGTTTATCACAACAAAAGTTGGTCACCAAATGAGCTGAAAGTCACAGAATAGGCTGCCCATAGGCAGGATCCTTCATTGTGTGACGTTTTGGGGGATTTGGTTTATCACAACAAAAGTTGGTCACCAAATGAGCTGAAAGTCACAGAATACACTGCCCATGTGCAGAATTAATCATTGCTTGCAGTTTCGGTGGAATTGGTGACAACATTTTATGGTGATCAAAATCAACAAATGAGCTGAAAGTTACAGAATAGGCTGCGCATTGGCAGAATCTTCCATTGTGTGCAATTTTGGGGGATTTGGTTTATCACAACAAAAGTTGGTCACCAAATGAGCTGAAAGTCACAGAATATGCTGCCCGTAGGCAGGATCCTTCATTGTGTGCAGTTTGGGGGGATTAGGTTTGTCAGAACAAAAATTGGTCACCGAATGAGCTGAAAGTCACAGAATAGGCTGCCCATAGGCAGAATCCTTCATTGTGTGCAGTTTGGGGACAATCGGAGACAAACTTTTTTTGTGATCAACCAAATGAGCTGAAAGTGATAGAGATGGTAGAGATAAAAGGAGAAATAAAGGGAGAAGGAGGACAAATTAGGAGAAGAAGGAGGAGAAATAAAAGGAGAAGAAGAAATGAAATGAGAAGGAGAAGGAGGGGAATTAAAAAGGAGAAGGAGGAGAAATAAAAAAGGAGTAGGAATAAAAAAGGAGGAAGGAAGAAGGAGGGAGGAGGGAGAGAGACACCAAAAATACAAACAGATAAAAATGTATAATTATATATACATTTTATGTAAAAAAATTGTAATGTTTCAAATCAATCAAATCCACTTGCCTTCAATATATATTATTAAAAAGAAGGAAAGAAAGAAAAAGAGAGAGAAGAGAGAGAAAAGACAATAGAGAGAAGAGACTAAAGAGGAGAGGTAATAGATAGGGGGAGAAAAGAGATTTTCTTCTTTCTTCTCGCTCTCTCTCTCTCGGAATGCACCGTTCACAGTGAAATCAGCCTAAATATTAGTGCCATGCTGACATGTGTTACATTGAGAGATAGCTGAAATACTCTTATGCTGGCCATACACTATACAGAAAATCGGCCGAAAAATCGTTCATATAGACACTTCGTTCGTTTTTCGGCAAGTTAATGGGCACAAATCGATAATCTTTTGTGACGTTTTTGTGGAAAAAAAACGAACGGCACGTTTGGAAATTTTATGCCGAACGTACGATAAATTGCAAGTTTAATGCGTTATTCGTCCGTGAAAAAACGAATGGTTGCTACTGCGCATGGTTGAAAATAATTTAACCCGGAAGGGAAATATTCGTGTCAAATACGTTCGCGTCCAAACCTCATGACCAATCGTCAACACCAACTATATAAAGGCCCGTACACACGCTCGGACTTTTTGACAACAAACATGTAAATTAGCAGTTCTGGAGAAACATCTGACCGTGTGTACGCTCCATCGGACAAATTTTTTTTAATTCGGACTTTTGTTGGCTACGAACGGACAAACTTTCTGTCAACAAAACTCCGATCGTGTGTGCCCAAAATACCATCGGACTTTAGTCCAAAGTACAAACACGTATGCATGGTCGGAAGCAAGGACCATCACGAATTTTTAATGGCTTAAGAATAAATCTGCTTTGCTGGTTATACTGACAGAGTACAGACAAACATATTTTAGTTATGATTTGTGTTCTAGTGATATCAATCCTTTTTGTTTGTTTTTTAAGGCCATTTTGCTTATTGTGCATTCACAACATAAATAAACTTACAAAATTATTAGACATGTTCTCTGTCCTCACAATTTAAAAATATAATTTAAAAAGAAAAAGAGCAAACGATACACATCAAACGAAAAAATATAGCTTATTAAATCATACTGAAATCCAAAAATTCAACCTGCTAAATTCTTAGCCCCTAAACTCCCCACACCAGTGGCCTTGTTGTGGATCCTTGGGGCTGATTTTGCCACTGACCACCATGCTGCTCAGGTGGGTGGGCTTGCTGTGGTGGGTAGGTTTGTTGTGGAGGAGTGTTGTTCAAATGACACACATGAGATTTAGTGGTTAGCTCTTGTTTCCTGGCCTTGCTGAAGAGCTGGATGATTAGAGCCTCACATAGCTCCCTTTGATCTGTGTCAAGCTCACGGAGCTTACTAGCATTAAAACTGCCAAACCCTTCAGCACTATCGGGTGCTGTGTTTATCAGAGAAGTAGCCCTAGTTAAGAACTCAGCTGTGGCCTCATCCAGATGTTGGCTCTTCCTGGCCCTTTTTTTGGGAGGACGCAGGGGAGGGATCCTGCACTCAGTTGTTGTCTGGCTGCTGGGCCCAGGCTCTTCTTGGCTCTAAAGTTCTTGTGTGTGTAAAACCAACATCATTTTAATTTTTGGACATCATTCATCAACAATTTTCATGTCATGACTTTATAATTTGTAATGTGTCCAAATAGGAAAGAAGATCATTCTGACTCCAGCATTTCTCATTCTTGTCCTAATCCTTTTTGGCCACTGCTGTCTATTGATATGGGACTCACTTTTTGTACCCCAAAAAAGTACTATGCATTCAGGGTCGTAACTACCACCATATTGACCCATGCGGGCGCTACGGGGCCCGCAGCCGAGTGGGGCCCAGTGAGGATAAGAGCCCCGCCGGCACAGTCTCCCAGCCAGGGGAAGAGAGAGGAGAGGAAGAGGCGAGCTGTCCGTGTCAGCAGAGCTGAATTGCCCGATGTAAGAGCTTTCATTAGGACTTCCAATGTTCCCGGGGCTCACGTCACATAGCTCCACCTTTTGGGCCAGTGCATTTCATAGAACGCCGATCCAATGCGGGACATGTGACGTCATCAAAGGCGTCGGGCCAAGAGGTGGGGCTATGTGATGAGCCCCGGGAAGACGGGATAATTCAAATGAAAGCTAGTACAGTGGCCAATCCCGCTCTCTGCTGATCCTAGTAGCTTGCCTCTTCCTCAGCATATGTGGGGCTGTATGGTGCACAGGCAGACCAGGCTGTATTGGGCACAGGTCATGCTGTATGTGGCACAGGTCACGCTGTATTGGTCACAGGTCACGCTGCATTGACAGTAGGGCAGCTGTGGGGGGGGGGGGGCTGTTTGCAGTGTGCCCCATACAACATTTTCTCATTTGCCAACCTATAAAAGTCTATGGTAGAATTCCAAAGTGATAATTTTAAGACATAATATGCAAGCTAATTGCCATTAGGGATGAGACCAACAGCCCCCTGTTAGTTTTGCAGCAGAACATTTGAACAGGCCAAAAATTGGTTTTAACACGTGAACACCGTTAAAGTCTAAGGGAGTTGAACATGAATAATTATAAGTGGTAATTTTAAAGGCTTATATTCATGGTATTGCCATAAAAAGTGTTTGGTGACCTGGGTCCTGCCCCAGGAGACATGTATGAATGGACAGAAAAGTTTACCAAAAACACATTTTTTCATGAACAGTGATTTTACTAATGAATAAAGTCAAACAATAAAAGTGTAATATTCCTTTAAATGTATTACCTAGGGGGGGTGTCTATAGTATGCCTGTAAAGGGGCGCATGTTTCCCCTGTTTAAAACAGTTAGAGAGCAAAATGACATTTCTACTTAAAAAAATGTCATTATAAATTACGAACGGGAGCGACAGAATTTAGAACCAGCTTCTTTTCGCGGGGACTCTCGGATTGCCTTTGTCTCGCACACAAACAGAACGTAATCTTACATCACACGCTCGTTCGATTGATATACACTATGTGTGAAAACTCTGCTACCCGAACGGCATCACGCATTCGTTCGTACCGCGTGTTAACTTGACATAGACGGCGCATGCCTGAAACTCCGCCCCTGACGTTCTTTTTCTTGAATATTGCCCGCCCCTTTTCTGTTCGGTGCGTAGTGAGGAGCAACAATGGCGGAGACACATGTGTCTGAATGCAGATCCAGGAAGGCCACCAACATGACATTTGAGGAGATGGTGGAGATGGTTGGAATCTTGAAAAAACAAGATTATGATGGGAAACATGGCCCATATGCACATCCCAATTTGGTCAAGGACAAAATCCTCACTGATGTGGTGAAGGCCTTGGAGCGGAAGTTTGGGGTCCATAGAAAAAAGGACCAACTGAGGAAGCGCTGGTCTGACCTGAAAAACAGGGAGCCAGATCAGTACCTCAAAATAAGGAAGGAACTTCGAAAAAGTAAGTACTTGTGTGTCTCATTTATGATTCTTCACTTGCCTGCTTCTCCATGTGCTTTTCTTGACTGTTATACTGAATGTTCGTAGGTGGTTAAATAACGTTCGCGGGTATGAAATAACGTTCGTAAGGACCAACAGTGATCGCTTGCCAATGAATACGACTTTTTGAAACTGATATAGGCTTATGACTGTTTTGGTCATGATCATTTATGTGATTGAACGAATTTAAAAGACATTGTTGTCTAGATGTCTTTGAAATGTTAATTAATTGATAAATAGATTCAGTGGAATGTAAGGAGAGGACACAGCAGCTGTTTACACATCTAGACTCAGGAGCACTAGTGTGGGACACCATAAAAACTTCACACAAAAAGGTAAGTATTGAATTTGGGGTCAAAGGTCTTTTTAATCATAACCAATGAGTAAAGGGACAGGGGATTATAGCGGTGCTAAAGTATTCCAGGTGAATAAGAGAAAAGAATGTAAAATAATAAACTTTTTATTTAACAATATTAAATACATAGAGAGAGCAATAAAATGGTTAACAACAAACAAGCATAGATATTGCGTGCGACCCAAATGCGGTAGGGTAGGCTGGATGGAGACGGCCATCAAAGAAAGGGCTCGGTTTCATGTCTTCAACTTGGTTCTCTTCCTAAACAGACAATTGTACACCACTTGAAAGCAATGTTTCATATTCCTATTTCGGGCCATAAATATCTGTGTGCTAAGTATACCTTTTTTTAATTGTTCATAGGGAATCAAAGACGCCGACAACAGGGTCAACAGGACCCCCAACCTCGTCGGGACAACCAACATCCCCGGGACCCACAACATCCCCGGGAGCCACAACATCGCCGGGACACCCAACCTGAACCCAGCACCAGCATCACACATGATGAAAGAGAGGTGGGGGAAGTGGGAGCCTGTACCTCACCAGGTGAGTGTCTGACACCCCAGCTTCAGGTAATCTATGTATGCCTGCATATTTCTAAATACATGTTTTTTTCTCACTTTTTTAGGTGATGTTCTGGTTGTGGAAGAGCCACCTGACCACTTTACAACAGACAGCGCCCAAAGGCTCATAGCTCAGATAATGCTCTGGAATGGCGAAATAGATGCCATGAGAGCTCGTCTCAACACAATGCAGCAGGAAATGAAGGACATGATAGATGTTTTGGGTAGAATCTAAACACTTTTGACGTCCATAAACATCTATCATGTTCTTCATTTCCTGCTGCATGATAATGTTCAAATTATTGTTTATGTTTGTTAATTGCCAAAAAAAAAAAAAAAAAAAATTTAAGAAAATAATGAAGAAAATTTTACCCAAAAAAGAATGACCAAAAAAATGATAAAAAAATAATGTTAAAAAAAAAATAAAAATAAAATAAAACCTAAATTTTATCTAAATATTTTATACAAATTTTATCCAAAAAAATGATATAAAAACAAAACAAAAAAAAATTTGATCTAAATATTTATCAAAAATTTTCTATTAAAAAATGATATAAAAAATTAAAAACAATTAAAAAAAATATATTATGAAAAAATAATTACACACAAAATATCAAAAAAAAAAAAAAAAAAAAATACTCAAAAATTTTACCTTAAGATTTTTTTTGCTAAAATTTGTGTAAATAATTGTTTATAATAAATCAAGAAAATAAAAATTTAACATATTTTGTTAATGTTGAACTTTGTAAGTTCGAGGTTGTCATAAAAGTTCACTTTTAGAATATGCCTGTTTGTGCAAAGAAAAAAACGCACAGGAATGTGCACATATAAAAACATTTTTGAAACAAAACAATGTGTGTTTTTTTATTTCAATGCTCAATACCAGTATATTTGTTAAGTTGCTGTGGTTACATTGACAGTGTGTGTAGCTGAGACACAGCACAATATAATAGTTAGCTCAAAGTGAGATTGTCACCTCATGTTGCACATCAGGTTGGTTTGCACTAGTGGCAAAAAAGAAAAAGATCAAGGCTATTTGCAAAGCTAGTAAACAGACAACAGTATTTCCTTGGAAATCTCATTTTATTAAGAAGTAAACTAATTAATCAGCAAGTAAAAAAGTAGTCCATATATTGTTCAATGACAAGACGGGCATTCTGGGAGCCCAAACCAGCACATGCACTTGCCATAGCTGGCATCACAGCCTATTGAGCTGGTGGGGAAAAAGGCTCATCACTTTTCTCTGAGGCAATGTAGCCTCATCTGCCCCAAAGCCAAAATTTAGTACCTCAATATTGTCAAGAGCATTTTAAAAAATTAAGGTCCCTTTTTGTATACTATCCTAAAATTCAGTACGTATCATCACATCTCCGTCAGAGTGGCGTCCATTCATCCCAACATCCAAAAAAGGCTAAATTCTAATTATATGCTCCCTCACCCCCTCTGGTGGCACATTCCTAAACTTTAAGGGGGGGGGGGGGAGTTGAATTGGTAGCTGGTTTTGACAAGTAAACCTCTACACTTCCATGAGAGCTAAATGCATCAAAAATTATTTATTATTTTGCCTGACCATCCATCTTTAGAACATTGTCAGGCCAGTGGCCAGGTAAGAAGTGGGCAAATCCGTAAATCAGAAGGCACATTGTTCAAATCTATACACATTTGGACATACATCGGTCAAAATAATAACAATGTTCGTTAATTAGGATTATTTGTTATGATCAAGTTATAAACACAGGAAGTCAGCACAGCACAGGGATGGTGTGAGCCCCTCATAATGCTAAATTCATCATAACGAACGTATCATTTTGACCTTTTGTAGGTAATCTTGCAGGCCCTTGCACTACATGCTTTGGAGAATTTAGTCAGCAATCTTACCTAAAAAAATAAGGTATACTATGTATGTGTTTTGCAAAATCAACAGAGTAGTTATATTGGTTGACTGTTTTTTGGGTGTTTTTTTAGGGGGGGGGGGGGATAAGTATTTGCACAACCAAAAAGGGAATCTTGCACTCTGCATGAATTTAAAGGACAGGAATAATATTGTGACACATTTTAGAGGGTGTTTGTGGTAAACATAAAAATGAAGCCTAAAAAAATACAGTTTAAAGTTACTAGGCTAGGTGTGTGTGGGCCAAGGGTAGCATGCTGGTGAGGTTAGTGAAGGAAAATATGCATGTAGGCCACCAAAAAGTTACAGCATGCACGAGGACAAAGAGGGCATTCATTCACAGCATATTACAAAAATGGGAAGGATGGAATAATAAATTTATAAAATAATTTAGAAAAACACGAAGGTGATATTAAATCCTAAAAATTACACGAATATAGTCCTTCTGCAGGACTTGGATAATAGCACTACATGTCTCACGAATAATCTCTCCCAGAGCCTTGTGAGAGATCCAAGTGGTAAACTTGATATCCTGGGGACCCCTCCCTGTCGCCAAATAACGTAAGGTAGCTATGAGCTTTTGCTCTGCTGGAATAGCAGCCCTCATGCAGGTGTCCTGCTTCCTGATATAGGGGGACAGCAAAGGACAATAGTTGCTGAAAGCAGGAGTCCGTCATCCGGAGATAAGTCAGAGAATCATTTGGATTATTCTCCTGCAGCTCACGCAGCAAGGGCATATGGCTAAATTGGTCACGCTTAAGTAGCCAAGTTTTGGCCCAAATAATCCTCATCCTACTACTCTGACTATTCCTGGACCGGGCTAGAGTCACAGCAAGAACTGCAAGCCCATAAACAACACACTCTCTCCTAGGATTGTGTAACATGGCTGGTTGTCATACAATTTTACAAACGGTCGTAAACGCAAGATAACGCACGAATCTGCACTGACCAAACGTATAATTAGAAATTAGCAGAGGGAGCCCGAAGCGTGACGCAGAAGAATTTAACGTCTTCTTTGGAAGTGTCATGCGTACGTTGTAACGTCACTACGTTCGTGGTTGTTGCCTAAACGTCAGACCGTCTGCATGCAATCCAAGTTCAGAGAGACAAGGCCCTTTTTCCAAAAAAAAAAACGGGAAAGTTTGTACAAGGTCCGATCGTGTGTATGGTGCTTAACACACACTGAACAGAACGTTGTCTTGCCACTAACCAGACAAAAGGATTACACTGCCCAATACACAGAAGATTTTGAAGAAGTGAAGGTAAGCAGACCAGTACAATAGTTCTAGGGTATTAATTCTTAGGTGTAGTTTGGCAACTGAACAATGCTGCATTTTTGATTATTACAGGAGCAATGGTGGACAAATTTACATCACCACATTTCCTGCCACAATTCATTGAAATGTACCGAGACCTTACATGTCTATGGAAAGTGCGCTCCAAAGACTACTCAGATCGTCAAAAACGTAAAGAAGCGTATACTAAATTAGTGGAACTATGCACTGTTGTGTATGCAAAAGCAGATATATCCTATGTGACCAAAAAAATAGCCAATCTGCGTACGATCTTCAAAAAAGAATTAAATAAAATTAATGAATCCAAAAGATCTGGTGCAGGTGCAGATGAAGTATATGTGCCACGCCTGTGGTATTTTGAGAGTCTACGTTTTCTGACTGACCAGGAGGAAGCACGACCCTCTGTGTCAAGTTTAGACAGTATCAGTGAGAATATTTTTCAGGAGATGAAGAAGATGGAACATTTGACGAAATGGCAGACAGTCAGGTAAAGTCATAATATTATGTTTTAATATACACCTTTATATGTACACATCTGAAACTAAACATTTAAGAGAATACAGCCAAAAATCAAAGCACATGTAACTTGGTAATTTTTTTTATTTAAAGAAAAATCTTACATAACATCTGTATTAAGAAATGAAATAATATATAAATGCAGCCACTCAAATGTACATATCATTTAGACATTGTTTTGCCAATCGACTGCTCCAGGACCCAGAAAATACTGCATATAATCAATGCGACTCTGGCGAGCTACTTGACTGGAGAGACGTGGTGGGGCACGGCCTAGGTTTAATAAGCCTTCGGTGTCATTACGCCACTCACCAGGCGTGACATCCCCAGACAAAATATCTTCCCGGTCCAACTGGGATTGGGTCATGTAGGTGGAGCTAGTACGCCGTAAGAAGTTGTGTAACACACAGCAACTATGTACTATTGTGTCAATTCTTGAGGGGGCTACATTTATTGCAGTGTGAAATATTCTAAAACGGTTGGCCATAATGCCAAACGCGTTTTCAACCACTCGTCTAGCCCGAGATAACCGATAATTAAAAATTTTTTGATCAGGGGTCAGGTTTTTGAGGGCAAAAGGTTTTAAAATATGCTCTGATAACGCAAACGCGTCATCCGCAACAAATGAGCAGTTGAGACCTTCTACATCTCCCAGCCCAAGAGGATACAGTTGAAGTCCATTTTTTAAGTGATGGAAAAAAGAGGTCTTCTCTAGTATCCCCCCATCCGAATTTCTGCCATTTTTCCCTATGTCAACATAAATAAATTCATATTTGGCATTGACAATTGCCATTAGGACAATACTAAAGTAGCCTTTATAATTGAAGAAGAATGAGCCTGAGTTTGCTGGGGGTATTATCCGAACATGTTTGCCGTCTATGGCACCACCACAGTTTGGAAAATTCCAATAGTCTTCAAATTGTTTGGCAGTTGCTTTCCATTCCTCCACAGATGATGGCAGCTGTGCAAAGATAAAAATATATGTTACAAAAAAATCTAAGGCTTAATTGTCCAAAAATTAAAACAATTGGCTTTATTATACAGGATCTATTTGGCAGTGAAACACAAACTGTCACATCACCACCAGTAAGCATTACCAAAAAGAGAAAGACAAAGCAAGATGCAACAGGCAACTTTCTACTACAAGCATCTGCAGCGTTAAATCAGAAGAAGGATGAATGTGATGACCTGGGTGCATTTGCAGCAAAGAAAATGCGCAGGATGTCAGAAGACCAAAAACAATTACTGGAACCATTACTCATTCAACTTCTTAATAAAGGGTTAAGGGGGGAGCTGACCACAAATACACACTTAGCTGAGCACAAAACCACACACCCACAATCATTGCAAACCACACACCCACAATCATTGCAAACCACACACCCACAATCATTGCAAACCACACACCCACAATCATTGCAAGTACCTCAACAAATGCATCAGTGGAACGTACCATTCCCACAGCAGGATCGTCAACAAAGCAACTGGGGACATGATTATCAGTACACATCTTTGTGAATAACATACATTTGAGTTTAAATATGTTATGTTTGTCAGTTTGACATGTTATGAACTAGTTTGAGTTTACTGATATGTTTAGAGCTTCTAAAATCAAAGTTAAACAAAGCAAGCTGTACAGTGTTTGAGAGTTAAAAATAAAAGCAGTGTGTCATTACCTTTAGGTATTCCTCTTGCATGATCTTTATAATGGCTTGGCAGGTCTCTGGTATGATGCGGCCAAGTGACTGGGCAGAGATTCCGGTAGTGAACTTTAAATCTTCATAACTTCGGCCAGTTGCCAGAAACCGAAGTGTTGCTACCAGTCTCTGCTCTGCTGGGATGCTTGGTCTTAAAACGGTGTCTTTTTTGGTAATAAGGGGTGACACCTTACTCAATAAGAGCTGAAAGGACTCATCAGGCATCCTGAGATAGTTCCGATAGTCATCGGGATTGTTTTCCTTGAGCTCTCGAACCAATCTCATATGAGAGAAGTCATCCCGGTTCTTGAGCCACTCTTTACTCCATAACCTTCGCCTTTTGATTATGGGTTCCTCTGCTTGTTGGATAGCCATCACTCCAAGCATGACTATGCCAATGGTCCTTTCATCCACATCCATATTGTAGGTAGAGGGTTCGTTCCGACGTACGCACGAACGTATGTTGCTCCTCGTCAAACACAGGAAGCCACAGTGCAGAGATCAAACACATTTTGACACTTCCTTTTATAAATGAAAAAAACGAACGAAAAAACAATACATTGCTGTTCATAAACGATTTAACGATCGAAAATCTTTACTTACCTGATGGCGTGATCGTTTGCGGTCATTACCGAACGTTCTTTTTTCGAAAATGGGTTCGGCCGATTTTCTGTATAGTGTATGGCCAGCATAAGTCTTCGAAATCTGTCCCGCTAATATATTTCTCTCAGGTAGTTTGAAAATAATTCAACTATCTCTTAAATAATGTAGAACAACTAAGAAGCTTTAGTAATGCAACTAATCTCACAACCAATGGGGTTCTTTTGTGCTTAAAGCTATATCTATATTTTGGAAATTAAACTATCTTTGTTTTTCAGCTAGATTTCCAATCTTGTAATGCAACGATAACTTAACCAACCTGTTCTAAATTTAGGGTATCTCAGCTATATTCGAATAAACTATTTTGCTTCAATCTTATCTTCCTGCATGTAAACATCTAATGTAAACTTTTTCAAATAAGTTTAATGCTTGTTTAACACAACAGGCCCATAGCCAAATGAAGGCTACAGGGCGGTTGCTTAACTCTGGGAGGGCGTCCAGCGACGTCCTCCCAGAATTCCGCTTTCGCACGCCCCCTATGGCGCGCACTTTAGAGGACCCGGCGCATCACGGATCTCGGTAAATGGCCGCTGATCGCGGCCGTTTACCATGTGATCGCTCCGTCAAATGACGGAGCGATCACATGTAAACAAACCGGCGTCATGTCATGACGCCGGTTCCTCTCCTCCCCTCTCTGTACCGATTGGTACACTGTGAGAGGAAAGGGGGATGGATGGATGGCAGCAGCGCTGTGGGCTGGATGTGTAGTGCCCACAGCGCTGCACAGTGACAACTGCCATCCATCCATCCATGCTCAGCCATCCCTCACTACTCTGCAATGTCCTGCAATGCTGTGCAATACTCTGCAATGTCCCACAATACTCTGCCATACCCTGCAATACTCTGCCATACCCAGCCATACTCTGCAATACTCGGTGATACCCAGCCATACTCTGCAATACTCGGCCATGCTCAGCCATAGCCTGCCATGCTCAGCCATACTCGGCCATGCTCAGCCATACCCGGCCATGCTCAGCCATACCCGGCCATGCTCAGCCATACCCGGCCATGCTCAGCCATACCCGGCCATGCTCAGCTATACTCGGCCATGCTCGGCCATACTCGGCCTCTGTATGTGGCCAGGTTGTGGAAGTCTCACACATGTGGTATTGCCGTACTCAGGAGTAGGAGAATCTATTTTGGGGTGTCATTTTCGGTATGTACATGCTATGTGTTAGAAATGTTGTATAAATGGACAACTTTGTGTTAGAAAAAAAAAAAAAAGCGTTTTAACCACTTCCATACGACATCCTTGACTTTGTGCGGGGATATCTGAATGATGCCTGCAGCTACAGGCATCATTCAGATATCAGCTTTTTCATCCGGCGATTCCCTACACCATAAGAATGATCATAGCGGCTGTTAAACTGCTTGATCGTTCTTACGGGAGACGAGAGGGGACGTCCCCCCTCTCGCCGCCCTCCGGTGCTTCTACTCACCGCTATGATCGAAGCCAGGATCTTTTTTTTTTTTAATTTCAGGCACAGCCTAGAGGTGAGATGTGGGGTCTTACTGACCCCATATCTCACTGTAAAGAGGACCTGTCATGCCATATTCCTATTACAAGGGATGTTTACATTCCTTGTAATAGGAATAAAAGTGATCAAAACTTTTTTTTTTATGGAAAAAGTGTCAAACTAAAATACATTTTTTTTTAAAGCGCCCCTGTCCGTGTGCTCGCATGCAGAAGCGAACGCATACGTAAGTCCCGCCCACATATGAAAACGGTGTTCAAACCACACATGTGAGGTATCGCTGCGATTGGTAGAGCGAGAGCAATAATTTTGGCCCTAGACCTCCTCTGTAACTCAAAATTTGTAACCAGTAAAAAATTTTAAAATGTCGCCTATAGGGATTTTTAAGTAGTGAAGTTTGGCGCCATTCCACAAGCGTGTGCAATTTTGAAAGGTGACATGTTAGGTATCTATTTACTCGGCGTAACTTCATCTTTCATATTATGCAAAAACATTGGGCTAACCTTGCTGTTTATGTTTTTTTTTTCCAAAAAAAAAAAAACGCGTTCGAAAAATTGCTGCGCAAATATCGTGCGAGATAAAAAGTTGCAATGACCGCTATTGTATTCTCTAGGGTCTTTGCTAAAAAAAAAACATATATAATGTTTTGGGGTTCTATGTAATTTTCTAGCAAATAAATTATGATTTTTACATGTAGGAGAGAAATGTCAGAATTGGCCTGGGTGCTCCAGAATGCCTGAAGGTGCTCCCCTGCATGTTGGGCCTCTTGTATGTGGCCACGCTGTGTAAAAGTCTCACACATGTGGTATCGCCATACTCGGGAGTAATAGCAGAATGTGTTTTGGGGTGTAATTTGTGGTATGCATATACTGTGTGTGAGAAATACCCTGCTAATATGACAATTTTGTGAAATAAAAGAAAAAAAAAAAACTTAATTTTGCAAAGAATTGTGGGAAAAAATGACAACTTCAAAAAAACTCACCATGCATCTTTCCAAATCTTTCCTTGGACTGTCTTCTTTCCAAAAAGGGGTACCCTGCAAGTATTTGTACTTTTCTGGCATGTTAGGGTCTCAAGAAATGATAGGCCATCAGTAATTCAGGTGTGATCAATTTTCAGATATTGGCACCATAGCTTTTGAACTCTATAACTGTCACAAAGACCAAATAATATCCACCGATTTGGGTTATTTTTACCAATACCAATTTTTTTGCTAGCGCTATAAATTTTGGCCAAAATATATGAAGAAAAATTACTACCGTATTTATCGGCATAAAACACACTTTTTTCCCCTGAAACTCAGGGGAAAATCGTGGGTGCGTGTTATAGGCCGATCCCCGCCGATTTCTGTGTCATCAGAGCGATCGCGGCAATTGCCGCGGTCGCCGCCGACATACACAGCCGTGGGTAGATTTAAATATGGCGCCGAGACTGCAGGGAGCCGAGATACACATACCCGAGTGTTCTTGGCTTTTTTCGGCGCCGCTCACAGTCACGCCCAGTCCCGCCCTATGATGGACATAACACAGGTCCAGGGGCGGGACTGGGTGTGACGGCGGCGCCGATAAAAGCCGAGAACACTCGGGTATGTGTATCTCGGCTCCCTGCAGTCTCGGCGCCATATTTAAATCTACACCGAGCGCACAAAGCTGCACTGACATGGCTGGACTGGGACAAACCTGCACTAACAAAGCTGCACTGGGGCAAGGCTGCACCTGCACTGGGGCAAAGCTGCACTGACAAGGCTGCACCTGCACTGGGGCAAAGCTGCACTGACAAGGCTGCACCTGCACCGGGGCAAAGCTGCACTGACAAGGCTGCACTGACAAGGCTGCACCTGTACTGGGGCAAAGCTGCACTGACAAGGCTGCACCTGCACTGGGGCAAAGCTGCACTGACAAGGCTGCACCTGTACTGGGACAAAGCTGCACTGACAAGGCTGCACTGACAAAGCTGTACTGACAAAGCTGCACTGACAAGACTGCACTGGGGCAAGGCTGCACTGACACTGAAAAGGCTGCAGATGGACAGATAAGGCTGCATTGATGGGCATTTTAATGTAAGTTTTTTTTTTCTTAAACTTCCCTCCTAAACTTGGGGTGCGTGTTATACGCCGGCGCGTGTTATACACCGATAAATATGGTAATTTACAAAATTTTATAACAGAAACGAAGAAAAATGCATTTAACAGATTTTTTGGTCTTTTTTCTTTTATAGCGCAAAAAATAAAGAATCCAGCGGTGATTAAATACCACCAAAAGAAAGCTCTATTTGTGTGAAAAAAAGGACAAAAATTTCATATAGATACAGTGTTGCATGACTGAGTAATTGTCATTCAAAATGTGAGAGCACCAAAAGCTGAAAATTGGTCTGGTTATTAAGGGGGTTTAGGTGCCCAGTGGTCAAGTGGTTAAAGGAATTGTAATGATCTACAAAAAAAAAAAAAAAAATGAATTACTAAGCAACTCACGGCTATGCTGACATTGTGCTCTCTTTGGCGATATACACCAATTATTAAAACATATGATCTCATTGCTGTTTCGACATTCTGTCTTAATTAGGGATTTGCAATGGTCTCGAACAAAATATAAATGTGTATAATGCTTTTCCAACAACCAGCTATATTTTGTGTATTGCAACTTTATCTCGACCAATACTGTCTCAATGTTATCCTGATATATTGCTATATTTATCATCTCACTGCTATACCAGCACACTCCTGTAGAATTAGGTTGTGCAAACATCTGTAAACCGATGTGAACCCGCTACCCTAACAATCCGTCGCAATCTGATATGCTTACGATAATGATAATAAAGAAAAAGATAAAAATAAAGATACACATCTACCACTATCATATCTTAATGTAAAACCATCTCACACCCTTAACACCCTTAACTTTTTCGTTGTAATACAAACTATCTGTCAACAACGTAAACCGACTTCAAAGTTATTAGGACTTTTTTGCTATATTTAGGGTAATTCAATAATAACTCAACCATGTAAACCCTCTCATTGCTAACCTGACACTTTACACATATTTAGAATAATGCAACTATCTTTCAACCCATTTAATTAAATTGCTATCCTGGCATGTTAATGCTATATAACTACAACTGAAAACGGTCTGCATAATGCAACGATAATGCTATCTCAGTGCTAGCCAGACAGATGCTAAATTTTGCAATGCAACTATTTCTCTGCCATTGAAAACTGGCCAATGGTATTTTAAAGAAAATTTGACTTTCTTAGTTTACATGGCTTAAAAAAGCAGTATACATTATCTAAACGCTTCTGCTACACTACCAATGTAAACCACTGTTATACCTTTCAGAATAATGCAAATGTGCCTCATCCAAAATTAACTGTCTGAAACTCTGCTATATTTTGGTAATAAACAACAATAATAATCTTACGGATGTAATCTTACTGCCTTATATTTGTAATACAACGATATCTCAACTAATAACAGCAATCTCAGTGCTATCCAGACATTTAAACTCTCGAACAATATAAACTCGCGCACTGGTATTCTAACATTCTATTTCCTGTATTCCACTAAAAGATTGTCTCACTTCTATCTAATTAATTAATGCATCTATGTCTCAAACCATCTAAACTATCCCAATGCTGTCAAGGTATAATGCAAACATTTCTCAACCGTTGTAAATTGTATTTCAGCTAGATTGATCCTCTACTATATTTAGGATAAACAATCTCTAAACAAATGAATCTGTCTCAGGAGTATAGAGATATAACGAGTATTATGCAACTAATGTAATACATAGTATGCTAATCTGAACTTCTGCAAAATTTTAGAATAAGTGGGTAGAATCATTGGTGTCAGTGAAAGATATAGTGACCCACTATTGGTTTCAGGGAAAAATAATTGGTGTATAACAAAGAAGAAATACTGCGCTAATAGCTAACCAAAATAAAATGAAAAAACAAAAATAAACAAGATGCAGCTCAATTTTGCATGGATATGTGCAAACACAGTACATAAGAAAGGAAAAGGAAAGCTGTGCTGCAAAAAATATTAAACATATTGTGACAGTCTGAGTGGCGTGTATATGGTGCTAAGTCCCCACATAAAAGGGGATACCATCAAGAAAGTCCCATAAAGAAATAACGTTCTGTGAAGTGAATCTTGATAAGCGAACCTTTTTGTGCAATGAAAAAAAATGAATAAAAACACCAGTGACAGCGAACCTCCACCTTAAAAAAATGCATGCTTACCATAAGGCAAGCAATAGCAAGCCTGTCAATTGGGATTAATAACCTGACATCAGACCAGTGCCAGCAGTGGTTCACCTGATGGTAATAAGGATATGCCAGAGGATTGGGACTCACAGAATGCACCAACGATCCGCATTATAGGGACAAAAAGAGAAACTCTCCATAGTGTAAATCCGCATGTATCATTTATTATAGAAAGGAAGTATTGCACTTCCATCAAACAAGAGTAAAACAAACTTCTAGGAGAATGCCGGTGTAGTGTCGATGAGCGCCTCCCATCGAATAATGCCTCCTACGCTATGTCACACCAGCTGATTTCCCGATCAGCTGGTGTGACGTAAGACTGCACATGCGCAGTTCGTCGGATGCATTTTCCGACGGGAGGCAAGCCAGAGGAAGAGAAAACAGTGTAGGAGTGGCTTGGGAGATACTTTGAGCTCCGGTTTCCGGGGACCCACTGGGTCAAATACCACCGAACTTGGCACACTTGTAGGGGGAAGCCATGGCTACAAGTGGAAGAAATTTCGGGTCCAGGGAACCGAAGGGCAGCCAGTACTGACTCCCCAAATTGGTCCTCTCTCTTCATTTTTCCGACTGGGGGAAAAAACGGGCCACTTTGAGCTCCGGTTTCCGGGGACCCACCGGGTCAAATCCCACCAAACTTGGCACACTTGTAGGGGGAAGCCATGGCTACACGTGAAAGGAAGGAAGGCTGGTACCGACTCCCCAAAGTGGGCCACCTGCCTAACATAGGAGTCTATGCGAAAATCAGGCCAAATTGTGGCGAATTTCACTTATCGCTCAACCATTCGGCGACTGAATGGGCTAGCAACACCAAACTTGCACCCCTTTTTCCCAGATATCACAACTATACCTCATAAAAATTTGGAGGTTCGGGGACCCTTTACCGGGGATTTACCGGGGCCACAATGTTGACAATCTTCACGGTACCGATGCGCCCTGACCATGGGTCACAAAATTACAAAACTTGGGGGTGATGTAGAAGCACTCTATGGGTACCCCCACACCAAACCGGGGCCCGGTACCCCAACCGGAACCTTCCGGTAACCGGAAACGGTGCAACTCGGACCCGGTTCACCGGGGAAGGCCCTGGTAGGTCTTATTTGAATATTTCAGGCCTTTTCTACAGAATGGCACCCCCCTCGACTTTCGGGGACCGGTGGACCCCTTACAAAACACCGGCAAAGACGTGCGCGGCGCTCTCCGGTTCTATAGGTCCTAAAAATACACCAACACTGGGAGGCTGTGGGGATGCTCTTCAGGTACTCACTGACCAAGTTTGGGGTCCAGGGAACGTTTGGCGGGCCGGTGGCACCCCAAAAGGTCAACCGGTAGAAACCGCACGTTTAACATTGGAGTCTGTGGGAAACTCAGTCAAATTGGAGGGCTGATATTTCCTAGACTGTTGGGGTTAGGTACACCAAACTTGGCACACTTGTAGGGGATTTGGGGTTCCTAGATCCTACAATTGATCCGTAACTGTCTCCCAAAGACAGCATCCCTAGGGCGGTAAAACCAACCGGTTCTGCTACCCAGAAAATTCGGACTTAGGTTCTGGCGTCTACCGGTCGTGTGACTTTGAGGGCTCGTATCTCCGGAACCCCAAATTTGGTGCGCCGACTCATGGGATCTAGATCTACAACATATCCAAAAACTGGACTCCTAGCTCAAACGGTTCGGAAGATGACTTTCCTGGAGCCCAAAAAATGCTTGAGTTAGGTCGACACAAAGCATGCATGGTGGTTTTCAGAAAAGTCATTTTGGGCACCTTTCGTTCCAGAGACCTCAAATTTGACCTGCAGCTAGGGGGCCTCTATGAACCCCAAACTACCAATTTTGAAGTCCCTGTGACCTACGGTTCCGGAGATATGGACCGGTAAAGCGAAAAGTTCATACCGGCCATGGGGCACCAAGGGACCGGTTCCGATCTAGCGGTCGCTCGCTGCCCCCTCGACCTTGGTGGGCACCATGGGTCGGTCCCCTTTGGAAGGCCATATCTCCCCCATACTTTGAGCTAGAGACCCCAAATTTGGCAGGTCGGTACCGGTGGATTTTAGACACAAGATCCGGGTAGACCGACCCTCCTGCGAGCAACCGTGTAGAAGTTTCTCTCCGATTGAGCCCAAAATACCACCCCAGGAAAGAGGGGACTCGTAGTATGCATTTTTCAATGGGAGGCAATAATCAACACTACACCGGTGTAACGTCGATTATTGCCTCCTGTCAAAAAATGCCTCCTACGTACTGCGCATGCGCAGTACGTCACATCACTGCAGCTGATTACCCGATCAGCTGGCGTGACGTATCGACTGCACATGCACAGTTCGTCATATGCATTTTCCGACGGGAGGCAAGCCACGGGGAGCGTGTGGGGGGGAGAGGATCTTAACCACTTCAGCCCCGGAAGGTTTTACCCCCTTCCTGACCAGAGCACTTTTTACAATTTGGCACTGCGTCGCTTTAACTGCTAATTGCGCGGTCATGCAATGCTGTACCCAAACGAAATCTGCGTCCTTTTCTTCCCACAAATAGAGCTTTCTTTTGATGTTATTTAATCAGCTCTGCCGTTTTTATTTTTTGCGCTATACACAGAAAAAGACCGAAAATTTTGAAAAAAAATGATATTTTCTACTTTTTGTTCTAAAAAAAATCCAATAAACTCAATTTTAGTCATACATTTAGGCCAAAATGTATTCGGGCACATGCCTTTGGTAAAAAAAATGTCAATAAGTGTATATTTATTGGTTTGCGCAAAAGTTATAGCGCCTACAAACTAGGGTACATTTTCTGGAATTTACACAGCCTTTAATTTATGACTGCCTATGTCGTTTCTTGAGGTGCTAAAATGGCAGGGCAGTACAAAACCCCCACAAATGACCCCATTTTGGAAAGTAGACACCCCAAGGAAATTGCTGAGAGGCATGTTGAGCCCATTGAATGTTCATTTTTTTTGTCCCAAGTGATTGAATAATGACAAAAAAAAAAAAATTACAAAAAGTTGTCACTAAATGATATATTGCTCACACAGGCCATGGGCATAATCGGAATTGCACCCCAAAATACATTAAGCTGCTTCTCCTGAGTATGGGGATACCTCATGTGTGGGACTTTTTGGGAGCCTAGCCGCGTACGGGGCCCCGAAAACCAATCACTGCCTTCAGGATTTCTAAGGGCGTACATTTTTGATTTTACTCCTCACTACCTATCACAGTTTTGAAGGCCATAAAATGCCCAGATGGCATAAAACCCCCCAAAATGACCCCATTTTGGAAAGTAGACACCCCAAGCTATTTGCTTTGAGGCATGTTGAGTCCATGGAATGTTTTATATTTTGACACAAGTTGCGGAAAAGTGACAATTTTTTTTTTTTGCACAAAGTTGTCACTAAATGATATATTGCTCACACAGGCCATGGGCATATGTGGAATTGCACCCCAAAATACATTTAGCTACTTCTCCTGAGTACGGGGATACCACATGTGTGGGACTTTTTGGCAGCCTAGCCGCGTACAGGGCCCCGAAAACCAATCACCGCCTTCAGGATTTCTAAGGGTGAAAATTTTTGATTTCACTCTTCACTGCCTATCACAGTTTTGGAGGCCATGGAATGCCCAGGTGGCACAAACCCCCCCAAATGACCCCATTTTGGAAAGTAGACAACCCAAGCTATTTGCTGAGAGGCATGGTGAGTATTTTGCAGCTCTCATTTGTTTTTGAAAATAAAGACGAGAAAAATTTTTTTTTCTTTTTTCAATTTTTAAAACTTTGTGACAAAAAGTAAGGTCTGCAAAATACTCACTATACCTCTCAGCAAATAGCTTGGGGTGTCTACTTTCCAAAATGGGGTCATTTGGGGGTTTTTTTTTGCCTGGGCATTCCATGGCCTCCGAAACTGTGATAGGCAGTGAAGAGTGAAATCAAAAATGTATGGCCTTAGAAAGCCTGAAGGCGGTGCTTGGTTTTCGGGGTCCCGTACGCGGCTAGGCTCCCAAAAAGTCTCACACATGTGGTATCCCCGTACTCAGGAGAAGCAGCAGAATGTATTTTGGGGTGTAATTTCACATATTCCCATGCCATGTTTGAGCAATATATCATTTAGTGACAACTTTGCGCAAAAAAAAAAAAAATTAAAAAAAATTGTCTCTTTCCCGCAACTTGTGTCACAATATAAAATATTCCATGGACTCGACATGCCTCTCAGCAAATAGCTTGGGGTGTCTACTTTCCAAAATGGAACTGTCCTGGCATTTTATGCACAACATCTAGAAGCTTATGTCACACATCACCCACTCTTCTAACCACTTGAAGACAAAGCCCTTTCTGACACTTTTTGATTACATAAAAAAATAATTTTTTTTTGCAAGAAAATTACTTTGAACCCCCAAACATTATATATTTTCTTTAAAGCAAATGCCCTACAGATTAAAATGGTGGGTGTTTAATTTTTTTTTTTCACACAGTATTTGCGCAGCGATTTTTCAAATGCATTTATTGGGGAAAAAACACACTTTTTTAAATTTGAATGCACTAAAACACATTATATTGCCCAAATGTTTGATGAAATAAAAAAGATGATCTTAGGCCGAGTACATGGATACCAAACATGACATGCTTTAAAATTGCGCACAAACGTGCAGTGGCGACATACTAAATACATTTTTAAAAGCCTTTAAAAGCCTTTACAGGTTACCACTTTAGATTTACAGAGGAGGTCTACTGCTAAAATTACTGCTCTCGATCTGACGTTCGTGGTGATACCTCACATGCATGGTGCAATTGCTTTTTACATTTGCGCCAGACCGACGCTTGCGTTCGCCTTAGCGCGAGAGCAGGGGGGACAAGGGTGCTCTTTTTTTTTTTTTTTTTTCATAATTATTATTTTTATTTTTTTTCTTATTTTTAAACTGTTCCTTTCATTTTTTTTTTTTTAAATCATTTTTATTGTTATCTCAGGGAATGTAAATATCCCCTATCATAGCAATAGGTAGTGACAGGTACTCTTTTTTGAAAAAATTGGGGTCTATTAGACCCTAGATTTCTCCTCTGCCCTCAAAGCATCTGACCACACCAAGATCGGTGTGATAAACTGCTTTCCCAATTTCCCCATGGCGCTGTGTACATCCGGCGAAATCTAAGTCATAAAATGCTCGTAGCTTCCGGTTTCTTAGGCCATAGAGATGTTTGGAGCCACTCTGGTCTCTGATCAGCTCTATGGTCAGCTGGCTGACTCACCGGCTGCATTTTCAGGTTCCCTGTTGAGACAGGAGAGCCAGAGAAAAACACGGAAGACGTTGGGGGGGGGACATTCCCTCCCACTGCTTGTAAAAGCAGTCTAGAGGCTAATTAGCCGCAAGGATTGCTTTTACATGAAAGCCGACCGCTGGCTGAAAAGAATGATACCAAGATGATACCTAAACCTGCAGGCATCATTCTGGTATAACCATTCAAAGTCGTGAATGGTGTACCTGAAGACAAAAAAATGGTTAACAGTAAAGCACAGTAAACGGTAAAGTATAAAAAATTGCATACCTGAAAAACAAACATGATAAAACATAATAACGATAAAACATTGCAGAATAGAATACAGTAAAAAAGAGCAGAACAATAGAGAGAATAGAGAGAGAGAGAACAATAAAACGACAACTATTTTTTTTTATTTTATATTTTTGTTTGTGTTTTTTTTATTTTTTTACACTTTTTTTTGTAACTGTAACTTTTATAACTGTAACTGGTTCCAGGTTCGGGTCTCTCAAAATGCGATGGCATCTTGGGAGACCCTGTGAAAGTGTGTCCTAGTCTGTGCAATGCTGTACCCTACGCTAATACTAATGGTAGCGTTCAAAACATTCACCAATGCAAAGACCAGGATTGTCAGGACAGGAGGGACAATAATAGCGGGTGTCACGCCTATATCCGCGCTTGCTGCAGACACGACATCTTTTTTGGGGGGGGTTCGTTTTGGTAGGGGTACTCGGGAGGACATAAAGAAAATGCCTCTCATGCAGCCGACTGCATTTGGTTGGGGATGTGAATGGGGGAAGTACGGGCGCTGCAGAAGAGGTGGGTTCCCAATTAGGATTGGCGAATGCAGCAGGAAGGGCATTATGGGCACGACGGGCCTGTGTTTGTCTTTCTGGTGGCAGCGGGACTTGTGCTTGCCACCTCACCAGCTTGAACTGCACTTATGGGACTCGCCACGTCACCAAGTGTTACTGCAGTGCGGGTTTGACTACGACCGGGTGTACTAGGCCGCTGGTGCTTGCCAGTTCACCAAAACGCTACCAAAAAAACTGTTAGCGATCGCAGGGATCAGGCCTGACTCTGCGAACGCTGCAGTTATGCGTTTAGTGTTTTGTAAGTGACAGTGATCGATCGATACTGCACTTGGGTGGGCTGGGCTGGGCCGGGCGGAGGGGCAAAACGCAGGTGCTAGCAGGTATCTGGGCTGATCCCGCTAACACTGCGTTTGTGGGAACCCTAAACTGCTGGGGACGCTAGTATAGATCTGATCGGATCAGATATTGATCCGTTCAGATACTATACCACTAAGGGAGGTGTATGCTGCGTGCGTGGGTGTTAGCGGTACTGGCGCTAACCTGACGCTGCCTGGGGCAGGTGCTTGCCAGTTCACCAAAACGCTACCAAAAAAACTGTTAGCGATCGCAGGGATCAGGCCTGACTCTGCGAACGCTGCAGTTATGCGTTTAGTGTTCAGTAAGTGACAGTGATCGATTGATACTGCACTTGGGTGGGCTTGGCTGGGCCTGGCGGAGGGGCAAAACGCGGGGGCTAGCAGGTATCTGGGCTGATCCCGCTAACACTGCGTGTTTGGGAACCCTAAACTGCTGGGGACGCTAGTATAGATCTGATCGGATCAGATATTGATTCGTTCAGATACTATACCACTAAGGGAGGTGTACGGTGCGTGCGTGGGTGTTAGCGGTACTGGCGCTAACCTGACGCTGCCTGGGGCTGGTGCTTGCCAGTTCACCAAAACGCTACCAAAAAAACTGTTAGCGATCGCAGGGATCAGGCTTGACTCTGCGAACGCTGCAGTTATTCGTTTAGTGTTTTGTAAGTGACAGTGATCGATCGATACTGCACTTGGGTGGGCTGGGCTGGGCCGGGCGGAGGGGAAAAACGCAGGTGCTAGCGGGTATCTGGGCTGATCCCGCTAACACTGCGTTTTTGGGAACCCTAAACTGCTGGGGACGCTAGTATAGATCTGATCGGATCAGATATTGATCCGTTCAGATACTATACCACTAAGGGAGGCGTATGCTGCGTGCGTGAGTGTTAGCGGTACTGGCGCTAATCTGACGCTGCCTGGGGCGACGCATATCACCGCCGGGCAATCAGGGGGCTAAACCTTTATTCGGTAATAAACGGCGGGTGCCCTGACACTATAAAAAATAAACGAACTAACCAGCGTCACCCGTAACAGTTATACGGTGATCAGGGGTGAAAGGGTTAGCTAGGGGGCAATCAAGGGGTTAAAACATTTATTAGGTAGTATATGGGGGTCCCTGACGCTATAAAACGCTGACGGCAAACCTAATTATTTACCTCCCTAACTAGCGTCACCAGCGACACTAATACAGCGATCAGAAAAATGATCGCTTAGTGACACTGGTGACGGGGGGTGATCAAGGGGTTAAAACTTTATTAGGGGGGGTTAGGGGGGTACCCTAGACCTACAGGGGCTAATACTCACTGCCCTAACACTTCTAACTGTCACAAACTGACACTATGCAGTAATCAGAAAAAAAAAATACTGCTTGGTGTCAGTTTGTGACAGGGGGGGGTGATTGGGGGGGGATCGGGGGGGTCGGGGGTGTAAAGTATGCCTGGCATGTTCTACTGTGTGTGTGTTGTGCACTCACATGTCTTCTCTCCTCGGCGCTGGAACGGAAACTGCCAAGCTGAGGAGAGATGACATCATATCCTCTGCCTGTGTGAAACTACACACAGGCAGAGGAGGATTCCCATTGGCTGGGAGCGATCGCGAGGGGGGGGGCCACGATCGGATGGTCTCCCCCTTGCCTCTCATCGCTTCCAGTCACAAGCCGACCGCCGCTGGCACCGGGGGGGGGGGTCCGATCGGACCCCCCGCCCGCGGGAGGCAGATCACGTATGGGTACGTGATTCTGCCTGCCCGTGCCATTCTGCCGCAGTATATCTGCGTTAGCCGGTCGGCAAGTGGTTAAAGAGGGAGTCCCGCGAAAAAAAAAAAAGAAAAGTCAGCAGCTACAAATACTGCAGCTGCTGACTTTTAAAATAAGGACACTCACCTGTCCCAGGGTCCAGCGATGTCGGCACCCGAGACCGAATCATCCCTCGGTCCTCGGGTGCTGCCGCCGCCATTCTCTGTAAGGGAATCAGGAAGTGAAGCGTTGCGGCTTCACTTCCTGTTCCCTACTGCGCATGCGCGAGTCACGCTGCACTTCCTTACTGGTCCCCGCTGTCTCTGGGACCTGTGTGTGTCCCAGCAGACAGCGCGGGGGGGGGGGGGGGCAGGAGGGGGCGTAGACTCCCATGGGAGTCTACGCCAGAAGTAGGTGCAAATACCTGTCTTAGACAGGTATCTGCACCCCCCTCCCCCTGAAAGGTGCCAAATGTGACACCGGAGGGGGGAGGGTTCCAGAAAGCGCAGGTTCAATTTTTGTGTGAACCTCCGCTTTAAATGTAAGATTCTGCCTCGCTCTTTGTGGTGTGACGTATCGACTGGGCATGTGCAGTTCGTCGTATGCATTTTTCGACGAGAGGCAAGTCACGGGAGCACGTGGAAAGAGAACACTGACGTAAGAGAGAACTCCGCAGGGAACACTGACGTAAGGGAGAACTCCGCTGGCTTAATAACCTCAACAGGAACACCGCATCCAGCCCCCCAACACACCCCTAGGCTGCTCTAGAGAAAGGGGGCGAGCGCTATGCATAAGCAGTGTATTTGTCAGGGAAGCTTGGATTGACACAGCGGTGCCAGCAGGAGGGCCAAGGTCTGTGCTTCGAGAGGGGGGCGGGGCCCTGAATAGCTATGTATGTGTAAGTGACCTACACTGAAGTTTAAGAAAGCCCATCAGAGATCCAGTTCCCAAGAGCTTGCAATCTATTAAAATGACATACAGTTTATCTCTGTTTACTCTTTGTTCTTTTGACAAGTGTGCTTTAGCCGTGTCAAGCTGTAGCTGTGCTCCCTGGGGATATGCTGATCGCCCATGCCTGCTGCTGCTGGAGGGAGCCCAGGTGACCATAAATGAGAGCCCTACAGACTTGGTCATGGTGAGTGACCAAGTCACCAAGTGGTATATCCCCCACACCATCCCATACCCCATTCCATCTCCCCTGAGGACTTAGGACCTTCTAGGCCACTCACCTGGGGACTGGGACCCTCTAGGCCACTCACCTGTGGACAGGGACACCCATTTTCCCTGGGGACTAAGACCCCTTCTCCCATGGGGACTAGGACACCTTCTCACCTGGGGACTGGGACCCCTTCTCGCCCGGGGACTGGGATCCTATCTCACCTGAGGACAGGGAACCCACCTCCACTAAGAACAGGAACCTGATCACCCTGTGTGTGCCAATCTCACCGTCCTGCCTGATCACCCTGTGTGTGTCAACCTCACCGCCCTGCCTGACATGTTTCCTGTGTGAGGGCCCTCCTGTGACAGCTGTTATCAGGACTTTAACCCACTTGGTGCTCCCCTACATGGATGTGCTCTCACTACACGACTGTATATAAGGGATGAAGGCCCAGAGACATTTCCAGGGTACACGGAGGATATATGAGATAGATTAGAAGGGATGGATGACCAGAGACATTTCCAGGGTACACAGAAGACACATGAGTTAGATTAGAAGGGACAGAGGCCTCCTCTGTGTACCCTGGACATGTCTCTGGGCCTCCATCCCTTTTAATCTTACAGTGCAAGGGGGAACTTTGTGAACACTGATGTAAAGGGCAATGCTGCAGACTCTGATGTAGTTAGGAACCCCTTATGCCGCGTACACACGAGCGGACTTTACGGCAGACTTGGTCCGGCATACTGGATTTCGTCTGACAATTCGATCGTGTGTGGGCTCCAGCGGACTTTGTTTGCTCAAAAGTTGGACGGACTTAGATTTGAAACACGTTTTAAATTTATCCGACAGACTCTTCTTTTTAGCGGACAAACTGGTCGTCTGTGTGCTAGTCCGACGAACTCAAACTGACGCATGCTCTGAAGCAATTTCAAGATGGAAGCGCTCGGTCTGGTAAAACTAGCCTTCGTCTTGAAGCTAGCACATTCCTCTTCTGTGGTCTTTTAATACAGCGTTTTTTTTAGGATTGATAATGCGAGAGGAATGAAGTTGTTTTTCTGCTTTATATTCACACAGAGTTCTCACAAACTACTTTCTTCATGATTTATCCTCCTGCCATGACTAACATAATATTTTTAAAAAGCCAGATCTCCATAAATTCTAAAAATTAAATTAGATTTTGGACTCATTTTTTTTTTTTTTTATTTCAACACTTAACTATTTTACAATGTGTGTTAAATGATAACCACATTTTTTTGGTGTTTTTTGTGTGTATTTTCAAGTTACCACAATAACCTTCATATTTTGTGTTGTTTTAATGAACCTTAATGAGGTTGGTGTCCCTTGTTCATTAGACATAGGGGGTGTATTTAACAAAGGCAAAATCATTTTTCACTACAATTGCCAATTCTACTTTGAATTACACAGAAAGAGCATTTTGAAGTGCCTTCGCTGTGGATCCGAGGGGCACATGCAAGGAAGCCCAAAAAATGAAATTAATTTTTATTTCACATGATTTTATGAATAAATCAGCAGAGCTTCCCCTAATTTCAGCTCTTCCCCTCAGATTTACAGCGACTGCACTTCCAACAAGTGCACTTGCTGTGCAATTTCTCAAGTGAACTTTTCACTAGTACTTTTCACTTGATATTCAAAATGATTTAGCCTTTTGTCAAAAACACACATAGGGGTTGATTTACTAAAGGGAAAAAGACTGTGCACTTTGTAAAGTGCAGTTGCCCTCTGCAAGAGCAGTTGCTCCAAAGCTTAGTAAATGAGCAGAAGCTCTGCTGACTTCCATCATCCAATCATGTGCAAGCAAAAATGCTGTTTTTAGAATTTTCCTTGCACAGGATTAGGTACTCTTTGCAAAGTCAAGCTTTTAAATAATTTCTGATGCTCTGGGGCAATTGCACTTGCAGAGGGCAACTGCCCTCTGCAAAGTGCACAATCTATTTGCTTTTCTCAAATCAACCCCATAGTCTTTTTGACCTGTACCTGCCTACTCCCAAACCAAATGGCGTTTTTTAATCAAAACACAATCGCAATAATGTAAGGTAACCAAAAAATAATTTTATTTTTTTTATTAAAAAAATTAGGAAGGCAACACTGGAGACACTTTTAGAATTTGGGAAGCCTTTCGTCCCCCAGGACACACATCAAGTTTGAGGACAAGAAAATTGGTATCTTGCGACTATAGGGAGCACAGTCAGACCAGACAGAAGCCAGGCAATCACTTTCGACTCTTCCGTGGAGCCTTCCCTCCACGCTTCTCTGCAGCCTTCCCTCCACGCTTCTCTGCAGCCTTCCTTGGAGGTTGTGCCTCTGGTGGTGTACTTGGGGCAGGAGGAGGAGGAGGAGGAGTGGCTTCATCTGCCAGATATGTGGTAGCAGTAAGCTCCCCTCTCAAGCCCTTCTGGTAAGCCTCAAAAATCAGACCCTCACAGAGGAGGCGTTGGCCCTTTTCCAACTCCAGCAATCTGCTGGCTATATAGGTGCCATACGCCTCCTCTGCATTGGGTGATTTGCTGAGGATGAGGCTTGCTTCCCGTATGAGGGCTAGGGATTCCTGCTCAGTTGGTGTCATTCTCCTGGTCCTTTTGTGGAGAATGCGGAGGGGAGGCACCTGACACTCTGTGCGGCTTCGACTTGGTCCAGCCATAGCCTCCTCCTCTCTCCCACTGGGCAAGGCCTCCTCCTGGCTGAGGTCATCCTGTGTCAAAAAAAGGGACATAGTTGTAATTTTGTGTTATGCAATCACACACAATTTTCAGCTCATGACTTTCAAATATAATTACACAAAATAGTAAAGGCTATCTATTTGACACCACCATTATTTCAGCTGATCAACAATATCTGAAGTTAAGTATATTTTTGGCCACTACTGTCTAGTGATATGTCTACATATTAATCTTTGTGCAGAAGTCATTTTTTTGTAAGCACTTTAAAAATTAACACGTTAACATCATTAATAACATTTACACAATCACAAATTAGAAAAAAAAGGATACCTGGCTGAAGCTGGGCGCATCAACTTCATCAATGCTGAAAAGGCCCAGTTCATCCTGGGACTCCTCAGCTGGGGTGGAGGTGGATGGAAGGCTGGAGGAAAGAGTGGAGGGAAGTCTGGAGGGAAGGGTGGGGGGAAGGGTGGAAAGTGATTGCCTGGCTTCGGTCTGGTCATCCAGGAATCGCAGTTTGTTGTAGTACCACAACTTGGGTACATATACTTCGTCAGCTGCTGCACCGGATCTGAACGACTCCTGGATTTTATTGTGTTCCCGCTTGTACATGTTTCGCAAGATACCAATTTTCCTGTCCACAAACTTGAGGTCTGCCTGGGGGACTCGAGTCTTCACAAACTCTAAAAGTGTGCCCAGTGTTGCCTTCCTAACATCCCTATTATAATATAGGGGGAGTTTGACCTCCCACAGGTTTTTCTTGTCCTGATAGAGCTCAATAAATTGGCTCAAAAATTCTTCCTCTTTAAAAGGGATTCATTTTTTCTGCAAGACAAGACACAAGATCCAAACTAATGTCAGTCACAAATCACAGGATTATTTTTGGTTGTAATCTAGGGGACACATACATACATACATACACACATACACACACACCCCCATTTTAATCTTACCTTTGTTTCTGACGCTCGCTACTTCCGCACGGACATACGTAGGCCATCGTAATAGCTTTATATACACTGCGCATGTGTCATGCTCCGCCTGCGTCGCCCACCCCTGACGTTCTTTAGTACGATTTGGCCCCGCCCCTTCACTCTTCGTTGCGCAGTGGGAGTAGATAGCAAAAGATGGCAGAGAGAATCAGTGGAAGTAGCGCGGAGGAAAGCCCGGAGCTCCAAACATCCACATCCCGGAGGAGATATAAGGCCACCAACATGGCATTTGAAGAGATGGTGTCCATATTGAGAAGGGAGGACTACGATGGCAAAAAAGGACCGTACACACGACCGAATATGCGGAAGGACAAAATAATGTCCTCAGTTGTCACCGCTCTAGAAGCAAAAGTCGGGAGCCAGAACAATATTGGCGAATAAAGAAGCTGCTTAAAAAAAGTAAGTACTTGTTGTGGTTTACTATTGAGATACTTAACTTGCATGCTGATCCTTATTTTTGGACTTTATACAGCATCGTTCGTAAAGACCGTTCTTTGTAAAATACATATGATACTTTAGAAAATGACGTTATTTTTTCGCCAAATACGATGGGACAGGGTTGGACATACATTTATGTCTTGATAATTTGTCAAATTCCCACAATTTGTTGATGTGGTGTAGATGTGTTTGAAAATATAATGCTTCTTCCAAAATGATTCAGTGTAATGTAGGGACAGGACACAGCATTTGTTTCCACATCTGGACTCACGAGCACTATAGTGTACTATGTGACCATAAATACATTTTACAGGGGTAATACACATAGGAGAGCATTGAGGTGTCTGTATCTGTGAAACTTGCCAGAAAATGTGCATTGTTTATAATTGTTGTTCAGAGGGAATGTTCATCCTGTCTTCAAAATTTATTATGATGAAAAAAGGCAATTGGCCACAACTCATAACCAACGTTTACGTTTATTTATTAAAATCTAAAATATCACTGTGTTTTAACTATACCTTTTGTTCAATTCTCATAGGGGAGAAAAGACTCAGACAACAGTCCAAGGATCCCAGGACCCCCCCCAAGTCACCAGCCAGAGGCAGAAGATACCCCAAGCCCCAGCCCAAGACCACGCCCACCCGACGACCTGGAGGAAGGAGAGGTGGAGGAAGTGTGCGAGGTTTCAAGCCCACCAAGTGAGTGACTGACACCCCAGCTTGAGTTAATGTATTTTGGCATGCATATTGTAAACCTTGTTTTTATTCACTCATTTTAGGTGAGTTTCTGGTTGTGGAAGGCCAAGCGGCAGAGCCCTTCACCACAGACAGTGCGCAAAGACTGATTGGCCAGATAATGCTGTGGAATGGCCAAATCGATAAAATGCGTGACCAAATTCACAGCATGCAACTTCGCCTGGACTCCATGCAACAAGAAATGAAGAACAGGATTGATGTTTTGGGCCGAATATAATAACGTTTGGCCTAAAAACATCAATCATGTTCTTCATTTCCATGGGAAGTTTGTTTTTTTTACAAAAATGTTTCTTGAATTTTTTGGGGATTCCCAAATTGACATTCTGATGCACACGGTGTGTCATCATGTGCTATCTTCCATCATGGGTTATCAATGTACTTGTTTTGTGTTTGCAACCCCTTCATCCTGAAAATTCTTTGGTGGTGATAGGAACCAAAAAAGGGATTGCACACACAAAACACGTACATTGCTCAGCCATGATGGGAGATAGCACATGTTGACTTGACCCTTTTGTAAAGCTCAATTTTGAGCATATTCTAAATGAACGATTTCCAAGGGTGACATCACATGCACCGTTCTCTAAATGTTGAACTTTGTAAGTTCTTTAATGTTTTGTTCGGTTTCTAAAAACACTGTTGTGTATGTAAATCTTTTTAGAAAGGTCTATTTTTGCTAAAATATGCCTTTAATAATTTTGTAAACAAACATTTTTTTACACAATGTAAAATATTTTAAACACAAAACTAAAAAAAAAAAAAAATGCACCTTTCAATGTGCACAAAGTAAAATTTTGTTCATAATACAATGTGTGTGGCTGATTATTGAAGACAAATTTTCTTTTTTTTTGGGGGGGGGGGCCTGATTAAATAAAGCTAAATGCACTTGCCACTACTACAAGTGCACTAGGAGACAGACATAACTAAATGCAAACAAGAATAAAAACAAGATATTTTCGAAAAATAATTTTTTAAATTTTTTTTTACCAAAATTACAGCTGTTGCTGAATAGCAATGGCCCCCCGACCAATAAAATAATTGACATAACGGTCACGCACTTGACCTGCGGCTCGGGGGGCCAAGCCAATACGGCCAATTTCTAGGCCTGTCAAAGTGGTATCCTGTTCCAGTCCGGCCTCAGGCCCAACAGAGGATATATATGTTGCTGAATGTCTCCTTAAAAAGTTATGCAAGATGCAGCAAGCAAGGATGACGTAGTTTAGTTTATAGTCCGCCAAATTAATTGAAGAAAGGAATAAACGGATAAGCCGGTAATTAAATACCCTCCTCTCAGGGGTAAGTGTCCTTTGGGGGAACGGCCTCATCAAGTGCTCACCGAGAGCAAACGCTTCATCAGCAATAAAAACTGAGGGGAGTCCATCCACATTCTCGTCATCAGGTGGCAATTCCAGGCCACCGGTCTGGAGACGATGGCACAGCTCGGTCTGTGCAAAGACTCCTCCATCAGACATCCGGCCGTTCTTCCCCACATCCACAAATAGAAAGTCCAAATGTGCCGAGACCACTGCCATCAAAACTACACTATGGAACCCCTTGTAGTTATAGAAATAAGACCCCGAATGCGGTGGTGGCACAATCCGGACATGCTTCCCGTCAATCGCACCGACACAGTTGGGAAAGTCCCAACGGTCAGCGAACTGGGAGGCCACAGTCTGCCATTCCTGTGTACTTGAAGGAAACTGTGGAGTGCAAAAAAGAAAAAAAAAATAAGATAAGGACTTTAAAACATAAATTGTATATCAGATTACACCAAAACATTAGTGAACAACAGCATTCAAACATTATTAATATGTGTGTAATTGAAATGTTCAAAAACATAAGGCACACTTATAAGATTAATCACCCCCTCTGATGGCCCATTGATACATTTGAATGTGGGGGGAGGGGTTCTAATTAGGGCCCGAAACACACCTGACTGGTTGAAACATTTGTGGGGTGGGGGAGGGGTTCTAATTAGGTTAACAAACACACCTGACTGGTTGAAACATTTGTGGGGTGGGGGAGGGTCAAACAAGACAATGGAGCAGACAATATACATTGTTCAAGGGACTATAGGCTAGAGATATAAAAGGACCCAGGATTGCATGGTGGGGAGGTAATGAAGGAAAATATGCATGTAGGTCAATAAATGATTAATGTCCAAAAACAGGCATGCATGAAGATAAAGGGGACATTCACAGCATATTGAAAGCATGGCAATTAGGTAAGGAGGACAGTTATACAATACATCAAAAAACATTTAATACATATCATGTAATGTTAAAAGATAAATCTTACCTTCATATAGTCCTTCTGCAGGACCTGAATAATAGCAGAACAGGTCTCTGGGATTATGATCCCCAGAGCCTGGGGGGAGATGCCTGTCGAGAACTTCAAGTCTTGAAGACTTCTCCCTGTCGCCAAGTAGCTTAACGTGGCAACTAGCCTCTGCTCCGCACTGATGGCTTGCCTTATGCAGGTATCCTGCCTGCTGATATAGGGGGTCAGCATAGCCAGCAGACACTCAAAGACGGGGTCCGTCATCCTGAGAAAATTCCTGAAATCCTCAGGATTATTCTCACGGAGCTCACGGAGCAAAGGCATGTGCTAGAATTGGTCACGCTGGCGCAACCAATTCTTCATCCATGAACTCCTCCTCGCCCTGTTCATGGACTGGACTCGGGTCAAAGTATTAACCCCAACACCAAGTCCCCATGCAGCACGAACTCGAGAACGAGAACGTCCACGCGACATGGCTTCAAAACGGTCGGCTGATCAAACAAACAAACTTATAACAAACGCACTGAAGAACAGCAAGGCCTATGAAGAACGACCTGAAAATCAGGAACGAGCGGACCAGAACAGCCTGCAAGGCAGGGTACGAACTGACCAACACGCACTGAAAAGCAGATACAAACCTCACAAGCACAAACTGAACCGCAGAAAACTATCGAAATAAGCTGAAGTGTGAAAAGCGCGAATCGTCTCTAACCAAACTTCTACTAACACGAGATAAACACGAGATTAGCAGAAGGAGCCCAAAGGGTGCCGTAGTGGGGCTTGAACTTCCTTTTTATAGTCCCGTCGTACGTGCTATACGTCACCGCGTTCCAAACCAGCGGACTTTTGCAGTGAGCGTGTGTGGCCAAGTCCGTCCGTTTTTAAGTCCGGCGCAAGGAGCCAACAAAGTCTGGCGAAAAGTCCGGCGGGCAAAGTCTGCCGTAAAGTCCGCTCGTGTGTACGAGGCATCACTCCACTTTTCGGAACCCTCTCCCCTCCGGTGTCACATTTGGCACCTTTCAGGGGGGAGGGAGGATGCAGATACCTACTTCCGGCGTAGACTCCCCCCCCCCCCATGCGCTGTCTGCTGGGACACACACAGGTCCCAGAGACAGCGGGGACCAGTAAGGAAGCGCATGCGCAAGTAGGGAACAGGAAGTGAAGCCGCAACGCTTCACTTCCTGATTCCCTTACAGAGAATGGCGGCGGCAGCAGCACCCGAGGACCATTTCGGTCTCGGGTGCCGACATCACTGGACCCTGGGACAGGTAAGTGTCCTTATTTTAAAAGTCAGCAGCTGCAGTATTTGTAGCTGCTGACTTAAAAATTTTTTTGCGGGACTCCCTCTTTAAGATCCTCTCCCTCCACACGCTCCCCGTGGCTTGCCTTCCGTCGGAAAATGCATATGACGAACTGTGCATGTGCAGTCGATATGTCACGCCAGCTGATCGGGAAATCAGCTGGAGTGATGTGACGTACTGCGCATGCGCAGTACTTAGGAGGCATTTTTTGACAGGAGGCAATAATCGACGTTACACCGGTGTAGTGTTGATTATTGCCTCCCATTGAAAAATGCTAACTACGAGTCCCCTCTTTCCTGGGGTAGTATTTTGGGATCAATAGGAGAAAAACTTCCACAAGGTTGCTCGTAGGAGGGTCGGTCTACCCGGATCTTGTGTCTAAAATCCACCGGTACCGACCTGCCAAAATTGGGGTCTCTAGCTCAAAGTATGGGGGAGATATGGACTTCCAAAGGGGTCTGACCCATGGTGCCCACCAGGGCCGAGGGGGCAGCGAGCGAACGCTAGATCGGAACCGGTCCCTTGGTGCCCCATGGCCGGTATGAACTTTTCGCTTTACTGGTCCATATCTCTGGAACCGTAGGTCACAGGAACTTCAAACTTGGTAGTTGGGGGTTCATAGAGGCCCCCTAGCTGCAGGCCAAATTTGAGGTCTCTGGAATGAAAGGTGCCCAAAATGACTTTTCTGAAAACCACCATGCATGCTTTGTGTCGACCTAACTTTCAAACTCAAGCATTTTTTGGGCTCCAGGAAAGTCATCTTCCGAACTGTTTGAGCTAGGAGTCCAATTTTTGGATATGTTGTAGATCTAGATCCCTTGAGTCGGCACACCAAATTTGGGGTTCCGGAGATACGAGCCCTCAAAGTCATCCGACCGGTAGATGCCAGAACCTAAGTCCGAATTTTCTGGGTAGCAGAACCGGTTTTACCGCCCTAGGGGTGCCGTCTTTGGGAGACAGTTACGGTCCAGCCGTAGGGTCTAGGAACCCCAAATTTGGACCACATGTAGTGTGCCAAGTTTGGTGTTCCTAACCCCAACAGCCGAGGAAACATCAGCCCCCCAATTGACCGAGTTTCCCATAGACTCCAATGTTAAACGTGCGGTTTCTACCGGTTGACCTTTTGGGGTGCCACCGGCCCGCCAAACATTCCCTGGACCCCAAACTTTGTCAGTAAGTACCTGAAGAGCATCCCCACAGCCTCCCAGTGTCGGTGTATTTTTAAGACCCAAAGAACCGGAGAGCGCCACGCACGTCTTTACCGGTGTTTTGTGAGGGGTCCACCAGTCCCCGAAAGTCGAGGGGGGTGCCATTCTGTAGAAAAGGCCAGATATATTCAAATGAGACCTACCACAGCCTTCCCCGGTGAACCGGGTCCGAGCTACACCGTTTCAAAGTGCCATTATCCGGTTACCGGAGGGTTCCTGTTGGGGTACCAGGCCCCGGTTCGGTGTGGGGTTACCCATAGAGAGTCTCTACATCACCCCCAAGCTTTGTAAATTTTGTGACCCATGGTCAGGGAGCACCGGTACCGTGAATACAGTTAACATTGTGGCCCCGGTAAATCCCCGGTAAAGGGAACCTCCAAATTTTTATGAGGTGTAGCTGTGATATCTGGGAAAAAGAAGTGCAAGCTTGGTGTCGCTAGCACATTCGGTCGTTGAATTGTTGAGCGATAAGTGAAATTTGCCAGAATTTGGCCTGATTTTCCCATGGACTCCAATGTTAAGCGAGTGGCCTAATTTGGGAAGTCGGTACTGGCCTTCCTTAGGTTCCCTGGACCCGAAATTTCTTCCACGTGTAGCCATGGCTCCCCCCTACAAGTGTGCCAAGCTTGGTGGGATTTTACTGGGTGGGTCCCCGGAAACCGGAGCTCAAATTTGCCCGTTTTTTCCCCCAGGCGGAAAAATGAAGCGAGGGGCCCACTTTAGGGAGTCGGTACCAGCTGCCCTTCGGTTCTCAGGACCCAAAATTTCTTCCACGTGCAGCCATGGGTCTTCAAGTAAGTGTGTCAAGTTTGGTGGGTTTTCACCAAGTGGATCCCCAGATACAGGAGCTCAAAGTATCTCCCAAGCCTCTCCTACACTGTTTTCTCTTCCTCTGGCTTGCCTCCTGTCGGAAAATGCATCCGACGAACTGCGCATGTGCAGTTATACGTCACGCCAGCTGATCAGAAAATCAACTGGTGTGATGTAGCGTAGGAGGCATTATTCGACGGGAGGCACTCATTGACACTACACCGGCCGGCTCGCAGACTCCCATCCACCAGTACACAATACACTGCGATGACATCACCACGCCTACCACCTGACGTACATTTCGTCAAAGATTGACTTAGTCATGGGGAACGGGCGACGCGCTGACTCATCGATAGAAATAGACAACCAAGCCTCGCTGTGAATTTTGAGCGGCTAAGCTAATTCAGCCTGATTCTATAAAAGGAAAGCATATAATTGTATTGATGTCTAAATGATGGCAAATAATAAAAAGAGATTTATCAATCTCTTGTACAATTGATAAAAATTGGAAAATGAGGACAAAAAAATATATTTATAAAAACATTAAACACTCCATATGAATCTGAAACACATGTCGTGTATAAAAACGAAACAGTCCAACACTGACCTCTAGTGGCGCAAGTGTATTCACATTAGCAACACACAAAAGAAAAGAACACACTATATAAGTGTGATCTGTCAGCGGAGATTACAAGGACCAATAAAATAAATTTAATAAAAAATTGTTATATATATACACACACACACACACACACTACATTTTCCCAAAGGTATCACTAAACATAAGGCGATCAGCCGAATGGATAAATAAGCCACTGAGTGTTCACAGAAAGTTTACAATAAAAAGTTTGCAATAAAAAAATGTAAGAATTGTCTATAAAAGCATTGAGGTCAACATCCACATTGAGTCCAAAGGAAGCATAACATTTGATTTTATGGATCCAGACCATCTCCAGTCTTGAGATACCATGTACTAAAGAATCACCTCTCCAGTTGGGTATATATCTATCAATTCCAAGAAAGATGGTTTTAGCAGGATCTTTGTTGTGAACCTCCAAGTAGTGTCGCGAGACTGGGTGCTTGAGAAAAACACAAATAATGTTAGTTTTGTGCTAGTTGAGCCTAACCGAAAGTGCCCGCTTGGTCCTGCCCACATATTGCAGCCCACATGGGCATTAAAGCAGGTACACAACACTCTTGGTGGAGCATGTGATATAAAGGGCTTGATTTCAAATAAGAGTGCTGGATGAAACAAACTTATGGGTTCTCTTATGTGCACAGCCACTCATAGAGCAGACCCTACATCTCCTGCATTGATAAAACCCAGTAATGTTTTCAAAGAAACCCTTTAGAGTAGGAGGGGGGTCAAGAACATTGGGAGCTAATCTAGTCCTAAGGGAAAAGGCTCCCTTGTAGATGACCTGTGGCTTATTGGGAAGAACAGTATTGAAAACATCATTAGTTAAAATATGCCAGCGTTTTTTATTAAGTCTGCCCACATTCTTATGTTGGATTATGTTGGATGGAATAAGTGGTGATATAAAAGGGACAGAAGGTATCCTGTCCCCAATGGGTGGTCTTTCTTTAAATAGGTCAGCCCTATCTAGTAACGACACCTCTTCTAGGGTTTTAACTAGAGAGGCCTCAGGATAGCCCTTTTCTAGAAATCTTTTAGTTAGAACATTGGCCTGTAGGAGAAACTTGCCAAATTTGGAGCAGTTTCTCCTCAATCGTATATATTGGCTTTTGGGCACTGATTTTAGCCACGTTTCATGGTGGCAACTATCCGTAGGAATATATGAATTGCAGTCAGTGCTCTTAAAGTGCAAAGCGCAATTCATATATTCCTACGGATAGTTGCGGTTTGTGGTTTTCCCAAGCACCCAGTCTCGCGACACTACTTGGAGGTTCACAACAAAAATCCTGCTAAAACCATCTTTCTTGGAATTGATAGATATATTCCCCACTGGAGAGGTGGTTCTTTAGTACGTGGTATCTCGAGACTGGAGATGGCCTGGATCCATAAAATCAAATGTTATGCTCCCTTTGGACTCAATGTGGATGTTGACCTCAATGCTTTTATGGACAATTCCTAAATTTTTTTATTGCAAACTTTTTATTGTAAACTTGCTGTGAACCCTCAGTGGCTTATTTATCCATTTGGCTTATCGCCTATGTTTAGCGATACCTTTGGAAAATTGTGGTGGGGCTATTGTTATAGCTCACCTGTCCCTATGGTTTACACCCCTTAACGAATATTGGCCTAGAGATTGGTGTGTTTTTGACCAATGTTGGTTGGGAGGTCAACTCCGACTACCTTTGGTCATTTCTCATATGAATCTCCATGAACACCATTATAGATCTTTCAATCTTATTTTTAAACACTATATCATTTAACAATTTCATTACAAATTTTTTATTAAATTTATTTTATTGGTCCTTGTAATCTCCGCTGACAAATCACACTTATATACTGTGTTCTTTTCTTTTGTGTGTTGCTAATGTGAATATAATTGCGCCACTAGAGGTCACTGTTGGACTGTTTCGTTTTTTTATACACGACGTGTTTCAGATTCATATGGAGTGTTTCATGTTTTTTATAAATATATTTTTTTGTCCTATCATTGTCCAATTTTTATCAATTGTACTGAGGCACTTTATGACTGTCCCTTTGGTTGATTGTAGAGGTGGGGGACAGAGTGGTGATTTACACTCTGGTCTCTCAAACCCATTCCTCTTCAATCTCCCGAGTAACATATCCCATTCAATGTTTTTAAAAGTTTAGTGCTTCACAATCTGGATAAATCACCAAATAAAAGACTACATCAGGATCAATCGCAGCAGGAATAAAATCCCTATGCGATAGAAAAGACCTTATTATCCTCCCCGCTGACAAGGGGCCGCCTTGTAGTTTTAGATAAGGACGACTACATTACGGAAATGAAAAAATTATTAGACGATCAAACCACATATAAAGTCCTTCCTAAGGTCCCCACTGCAGAATATAAACAAGCTCTTACAACAATAGTGGATGGTGGTTTCTCCCTTAATATTCTTAAGAAAGAGAGAGAATTTCTTGTCCCTTTGGCCCCCCGGATACCTATCATCTATTACCTTCCGAAGGTACATAAGAACCCGACCAAACCTGTGAGGATCGGAAGATACATAGATTTTTATCTTCAGCCACTAGTTAAGCAGGTACCTACATATCTTAAGGACACCAGGGATACCATTAACTTGTTGGGGAGAGTCGAATATCATGACGATCTTCTCTTAGTGACGGCGGATGTATCTGCGCTTTATACATCCATTGCCCAAGATTTGGGTTTGGCCGCAGTTGATTTGTTCCTTTCTAGGAATTCAGGTTTGCCCTTGATTCGTAAAAATGACATCATGGAACTATTGAAGTTCACTACGGAACATAACTACTTCTGGCTCCAGGTTGTGTTCTACTCACAAATCAAGGGCGTGGCGATGGGGGCCAAGTATGCCCCCAGCCTGGCCAATCTTTTTATGGCTCAGTGGGAGGAGGATGTCTATGCCCTCAAATGACCAGAGTTGGCCCTATGGGCTAGGTATATAGACGACATCCTCCTCCTTTAGAGGGGAGATCGAACATCTCTCGATGGCTTCATGTCCTATCTGAACACCAATGACCGGGTAATTTTTTGAGTTTTGAGGCAAGTTCTAGGACCATACACTTTTTGGATCTGGAGATCTCAGTTGTGGACCACCAGTTGGTGTTTAGGACTTTCTTCAAACCCACTGACCGGAATGGATATATCCCAGTGGACAGTTGCCATCACCATCAATGGCTTAAGTCTGTCCCCAGAGGCCAGTTTCTTTGTCGAAATTGTACCAACATGAGTGACTTTCTTTCTCAATCACAGACTCTCCAACAGAGATTTGTAGAAAAAGGGTATAAGCCTTTAGAGCTCGATGTTGATATCCCAGCAGTCAGTGGTATAGATAGGAATTTTTTGCTAGTTGATCGTCCTAAGGTACAAAGGGAGAACCGTTTTAAATGGTCCTTTTTCTCATCTTACTCCATACAAACACATGGAGATTAAAACACTGGAAGATTCTATTAAATAATAGAGTGTTGGGGCCGGTTTTACCGGATCGGGCATCATCTATCGAGGTGCTCGCTTCATCCAGGGAGAGGTTGCCCCTAACACCATGGATCCTCCAGGCATTGTTTCCTTTTTTCAGGAGTGCAAGTGATATTTCCCTTGCAGGAAGTGTAATGTGTGCCTGCATAATGTTTGTGGAAGACGCAAATCTGAGACTTTTTCCTCAACTATAACATTGCAGAGCTATAATATGAAACACTTCACCACGTGCGCCACAAAGTATATTGTTTACTTGATTACATGTCCATGCAAGAAGCAATATGTTGGATGCACTATAAGGACTTTTTCTATCAGAGTGAATGAGCATATAGCCAAGATCAAAAAGGGCTGCATCAAGCATAGTGTCCCCCGTCACTACCTGGAATTTCACAACAAAGACCCCACTGGTATTTCATTCCAGGTCATTGAGAAGTTTGTTCTTCATTGGAGAGGCAAGTCTTGTCTTAGGGGTTTATCGCAGCTTGAAACTTACTGGATCTATGAGTTAAGGTGCTACTCACCCCATGGTATGAATGTAGATTGGGATATTAACTGCTTCATCAACCGGGCGTGAGTGGCACCTTCTCTCTGGTTTTGCTCCATCTGCGATGCATCCCTATTCATTTGATAAATTTAGGGGGTTTTTGCTCTGTTTATTCTGAATATACAGATTTGCATCCCTTTTTCAAATTTCCAGTAGGCATGATCCCGTTTTTATATTCATATAATTTTTTTGTGATTTTTTTTCTGATTTATATTATCGCGTGGAACGGCCATTACTTTGTTTATACACAGACATCCAGCTTTGGGCGGTACTGTCCATGGCATTTTCCATATGTGACATTTACCTTATGTGTCTGTGATGGAATGATTAGTTCCTTCTGGTAGACGTTGTGAGTGACTTTGCACCCATTATGGGAGTATAGGCACGTTGGATGCGTTCCCCGTGTTGGTCTATTTATCCCCCACATGATGGCGCTGTGGCGTGACCATGCACCTCTGAGGATATGTTCACGTATTACTCGTTCATCCATTTGGTTACACCAGGGGAGTGCCGCTCATCTATGCTCATCTTTGATTAGTTATTTTGGAGATGGTTTAGCGTTCTAAAGTATGTTCCGGCATTTGTCTCATCACTTGTCTTGACTCGGTAGGTTTCTTCCTCCCCACAACGTCATTGCTTTACCAGGTTGGTGAAGCGGGATGTTGGTTGGGGGTGGTGACATGGTTGGATGGCCCTGAAGTGATTGGCAGAGCCCGTGATGCGTACTTCCGGTGAAGATAATGCTTAGATCACTTCCTGTATCCATTGCGAGGCTTGGGACGCCTACCTCCGGCGGAAGTGTCGCCTTGATCACTTCCTATGCTTCATTATGAGGCTTGGGATGCAAACAGTTTGTTTTCTCTGTTTGTGCAGCGCTCCTGCCTGACTGTATGGGTCACCAGCCTTCCAATCTAATGGTATTTGAATCCTTTGGGGAACGAATATCCTTTTAAAGCTTTTTTTAAATGTTGAATTAGGGAGGTTTAATACACATGTTGTCGAACCCACTTCCGGTTCCGCCATGATGGGGGAGGACTTTTGCAATTATGTAATTGGTGTATAGTTTAGATATTTGGTAGTAGTATGGGGAGGTTAGGATATGCCCCAGTTGAAGACTGAGTCAAAACGCGTCAGTCCAGCACCTCCTGCTTCCCATATTGCTTTTATGATACTTTTGTGATCACTTTTATTTTCATTTCAATGTTTTTATTGAAATTTTCATAAAAGAAAAGGAATAAAATCTTGAGAACAAGAATAAGTACAGTATAAAAATTATACAAAATCCAGAGTTATCCAAACAGTGTGTGGATATCCCTACAGTGTATTTACTATCCATAATAATTGAGCTATCCTTGTCCGTATGAGGTATCCTCAATTCTCATTTAGAATTTCAGACGTAGTCTAAAGTAGTCTAAAGTTAATACTATGTATCTGCTATATACAGTTAGAGCCTCTACGTTTTATAATTCAAGGTCAATCTTCTGCTTATAAAAACACACACACATAGATATACATACATATATATCATTCTCATTGACCACTATGAATAAGAGGAAGTGGATAGCTATATAGTGAGGATACCACATCACTTAGCTCCCTGCAATCAGAATATATTCTTCAGAGGTACTCACTGTTTAGGGATTATAGGGAACAAATCGGACAACTCTCATAACTATGGTAAAGATAAAGAGAGAATAACAAAAGAAGAAAAGAAAAACATAAAAAAAGGAGAAAAAGAGGAAAGGATGAAGGAAAAGTATGAAAAGTAGAAAAGTAGAAAGTGAACCCGCACCCATGCTCCAATTCCCACCATTCAGAGACGGCTCTAATTGGGCAGAGATCTGGAATCAAAAATTCAACCCATGGGTCCCAAACATCTTCATTTTATCTTGTAGTACCGCTGTCATGCGTTCATTAAGCATAATCCAGGAAAGTTTGTGCTTAAGTTGTGCAAATGGCAAGGCTGCCGTTTTCCAGGATTTTGCGATAATGATTTTTGCTGATATAAATATAAATGTTATGAGATGTCTCTGGGGTTTTGACACCATCTCCACCTTACTGCCCAGCAGTGCCTGTCTCGGGGATTTCTCTAGATTTACCTGGATGAGGGTGTAGATAAAATTGTACACCCTAATCCAGTAACGATTTACCTTAGGGCACTGCCACCGCACAGGTTACATGGTTCCCTCCTGTCCGCATATAACCACAAACATGGCGTGTGTTCCACCCGCTGCCTATAGGCATTACAGCGCTCCTCTAAGGTAAGGCATCCTCTTAGCCCAACGATCATCTGCAGCGTGCGGTATATCTGTAGAGAGGACGGGACTCGCCCCTCGGATGGCTGATCTGATGTGGTTTTGCTGGGTCTATTTGGATGTTAGTGTGGGTATCCCGGCTAGTGCTGGCTGTTCTGTGTTGTTTCCTGGTGCCTTCCGTGTACAGGCCGTTGTGCGCCATTCTTACACATATGCCCCGTACACACGGTCGGATTTTCCGACGGAAAATGTGTGATAGACCTTGTTGTCGGAAATTCCGGCCGTGTGTGGGCTCCATCACACATGTTCCATCAAATTTTCCGACACAAAGTTTGAGAGCTTGCTATAAAATTTACCGACAACAAAATCTGTTGTCAGAATTTCCAATCGTGTGTACACAAATCCGATGCACAAAGTGCCACGCATGCTCAGAATACATAAAAGAGATGAAAGCTATTGGCTACTGCCCCGTTTATAGTCCTGACGTACGTGTTTTACGTCACCGCGTTCAGAATGATCGGATTTTCCGACAACTTTGTGTGACCATGTGTATGCAAGACAAGTTTGAGCCAACATCCGTCAGAAAAAATCCTAGGATTCTCTTGTCGGAATGTCCGATCAATGTCCGACCGTGTGTACGGGGCATTAGTCTGCTTGTGTATGTGGCCGCATGTGTGGGGTGTGCCATTGGGGCCTACCTGGTGGTCTGCGGCCCTTGGTGTGTCGCATTGTGCATGGTATGTGGATCTGTCAGTGCGTGAAAACATTATTATTGCTGTTGCTGCTGTGCTTGTGGGCTGATTTGGCTGCAGGGGCTTGTCTTGTTTGGATTGGCTCCTTTGGGTACATGCGTGCACTTGTGTGCTGTGCACGGGTGCCTCCCACGCATTCCTATATGTGGGTGTGTGTATATGCATATGCAGGTGGGTTTCCAAGGTGCTTAGCGAAGGTCCGCCTTTGGACCACCCACCTGCATGGGAGGGGCACCAGAGTCAGTCTGATTTGTGCCTCTTTGATGAGCACATATATTTAAATAGCTGTAAGAGCTGAACACTGTTAGGCTCTGAAGAAGGTGTAATCTTTGAAACGCGTAAGCCAGCAGCGGTTTGTACGTCCTCTTCGTAGGATCTGGAGACTGTCTTTGTGACAGTCTGTCCACTGATAGCAAAGACTATTTTAAGCGTGATTTTCATCTACCTTTGTGAGTAGTTTTATTATGTGTTCTTTTAAATAAACTCGTTAAAGGATAATGCACAAGGCTGGTGCACCCTCTTTTTTCTGTTTTCTTGTTGGATTTTTATATGTCACGCATATTTTTTTATGTTTATAGGTTACCTTCATTTCTTTTTAGCTTAACCTCAGCACACGAGGTGATTTTGTTTTCACCCAATAACAATTGTTTAGCGCTATACTATTTGTTTGACATTCTTTCCACTGACACTATTGATGGGGCGCCATTCCGTTCACTTACACCAATGCTTGCTCACTATTCTTTTCACTGACACCAACAAAATGATAATACCCCTCCCACTGACACCAATAAAGGGTGACTATTCCTTCCACTGACTCCATTGATGGCTCACTATTCCTTCCACTGCAGGCTCACTATTTTTTTCCACTGACACCAACAATATGATATTTCTCCTCCCACTGACACCAATGATGCCTTCCACTGACACCAATGATGGGTCACTATTCCTTCCACTGACACCAATGAAGGGTGTATTTCTCCCACTGACACCAATGCTGGCTCACTATTCCTTCCACTGACACAAATAATGGGTCACCATTCCTCCCACCAACACCAATGTTGGCTCACTATTCTTTCCACTGACACCACTGATTGGTCACTATCTCTCCCACTAATAGGAAGACAAGGGAACAAAAAAGGAAGCGCCACCTAACTGCAATAGGTTAAGTAAGATTTTAATGACACAGCAATAAATGCACTTACAGGAAGGTGAATAAAATCAGGCTCATCTGTGCTGTGGGCACAAGGTGCAGTCCAGTAGCTGGTCCATCCTAATCCACAGGGAGGTGGTCATAGGAGACAAGATGTGCAGTCTTTTCCTGTGGCCACCAGGAAGACAGCCAGGTCCGACGTGGAACGCAGGTGGAATACAGGCGATGACGTCACAGGAAGCAGAACCAGGACCAGGGGAAGCAACAAGGGAGGAAGTTCTGAAGAGAACAAACAGGCTACGCGCCCGGAGTCTACTGCTCCTTCTACAGGTCTATGGAGGTACTGCTGGTGAGGAGCTATTTATGTGCCAAGCTGCTTGTGGGACAACAGGTGCCAGCACACCATGATTCCACTGACAGCAACAAAATTCAAAACAAAATAATCGAATTAAGGTTGATATATAACTAAAGGATGGAATCTATTACGGAAGTATTATAATATTAAAATTAAAAGAGTATTGGATTATGTGTGTTTATGACACTTGTGGCACGAGACAGGGCTGCCCGCTGTCCCCATTACTATATGCACTGGCAGCAGAGCCCCTTGCAATCTCCAAATGGGAGAACCCAGAGATTAGAAGCCTAGGCGTGGGGGACCTGATTGAAAAGATCAGCATGTACGCCGACGACACTTTGCTATACTTGGCTGACTCGGGTCCCTCGCTTCAGACCCCATTAAACACAATAGAACAATTTGGTACATTCTCCGGGATTAAAACTAAGGGTAGGATTTTCGATTTCTCCCAGTTAGACAGCTTTCCACAACCTGAGGCCCAAGCACACCTTCCTCTACAAAGAGTGTCCCTCATTATACTTGTAACTAGAACCCCAGCAGAATACATTCGCCTCAGTGTGGAACCTCTATTTACTCTGATCAAAGCTAAAAAAACGCAGACATGGGCCCGCCTGCCACTTGGTGTTTGGGGGCGCATTAACCTAATAAAAATGGTGCTACTACCCAAGATATTATATGTCATCTGGCACACCCCGATATATCTGCCCTTGAAGCACTTTAATATCATGGAAACTCTCCTTAAAACATTTGGGGACCCTCCAGGCATAAATTGGCCTGGCGGATTCTACAAAATCCCACTGACTTGGGCGGTACAGCTGTACCAGAGCTCAGTTGCTACTACATCGCTTCCCAGCTGTCCCAATTGTATCACATTGACAAAACAGACAGGGAGAGATTCCACATCCTACTATGCCCAAGCAAGACGCAGCACACCTCAGACCCCCTATGCTCCGTAGTGGTGGAATCTGGTGGTGCCGAACACACGGGAGACAGTAAGACTTTGCTATACCAATACAGACGCATTTGGGGTTCCCGGGGAATCTCCTACTTGCATCATTTACTCTCAAATGGAGAAATGAAACATTGACGTCCTACGTAATAAATTCACACTCCTGAATTCTATGTTTTTTTAGGTTCCTGCAGGTCCGTCATGCCATACTCTCTCAGTTCCCTCAGTCCAGCCCACTTTGAATGCCCTCATGGCGGTGGTTAAGCGTACAGACCCACAAAAATTAATCTCCACTTTCTATAATATGCTCATTACACCGTCATCCTCTAAAATAGCATATGGCCTCAAATCTCGCTGGGAGAGGGAGGTGGGACAGATGGAAGATGAAGAATGGATTGAGGCACTAGATACCTGCAAAGCAGTGTCCCCTAAGCTATCCAACAGGCTGTCCCAAATCTTTATTATACACCAAGCTTTTCTCACCCCCTCCCGGTTGTTAGATACAGGAGGGACAGCTCCTCTGCTTGCCACCTCTGTCGCACAGAACCAGGTACTTTCTTCCATCTTATTTGGCGTGCCCACTGATACAGGGTTTTTCGAAGCAAGTCGTGGACTTACTACATGACACCATGGGCTCCCCTCTCACCCTAGACCTGAAGCATTGTATACTGGGGATATTTCCAGACCAAGATATTGATAGATTTACCAAGATATTTCTCAATGAGACCTTGTTCTCGGCCAGAAAAACCCTAGCTAAACAATGGATGAGACCATCTCCCCCTACTCTGACTGACTGGAAGGTGGATGTGAATAGCACCCTGCCTTATATAAAAAAAAAATTGTATATAAAAACAGGGGATGCCCAGCAAAGTATGAAAAAATCTAGGACAGGTGGCTCTCAGAATCTGACACCTGCACTGACCCAATATCCTAAACCCCCATGGGAGGAAAGGTTTCCAGATATAACCACAATACTGCATTGACTCTGCACAAACTATAATTTATAAGCACTGTGTCTACAAAATGATCACTGTTATATATGACCTTTGTATAGTCACAAAACACCATGCATGTATAACTTTTATATGTAAATTGTTTAATAAAACATAAAACATTTTGAAAAAAAAAAAAAAAAAGAAACAATGTGTCAAAATAAAAGCTCATGTATAAAACTAAAATTGAATATCCCTTACGGGACATTCCCTCATCCTCGTATCTAAGTCTGCTACCAAGATGCCTTATATTTAATGTGTTCCATTTCTCTGCAGTGGTTTACACTACTACTACCATCTCAGGGTTCACAGACCCAGCAATAGTGGCTTCTGTGAATCCATGAAATGGTGGCTGAGACGGGAGGAGGTCTCTTATCTTCCCATCAGATTTTTTATATAAATAACCATTCCTGACTACCGTTTAGGTCTGACGGGTTCATAGGGGTACTTGGTCTTGATGACCCTCCCCTAGCCAGCAGACTCCACAATAGCTATTAGGTTAGTTTAATTTCTAATTGTACACCATTTTTGTTCTCCTTTATGGGCCTGATCCCTACGACAGTCCCTACCATTTACTTATCCCTGATGGCTCGCTAGAGCCCCGAAGCCCGGTTAAGACAGTATAACCCTATCTTACACTCATCCATTAGAGATTAGGGTTGCTCCACTTTATTATTCTCCATAATGTTCATTTAAGTTCTTCCTTTAATTTCTTTTTTTTTATTATCTTCCTGGTTCAATTTAGTTTATGGAAGTAATAATTGAAAGTTCACATCTTCTTAGAAGTATAGCTTTAGAGGTGGCGGGGCCGTGGTGGACTTAATGCACCTCTATTTGAATCCAAGTGCACTAGAGTGTAGTTGGTTTCTTGCCCGGTTGCCAATCAGTTGGCAACCGGCCCTCGTAAGTGACGAGTAAGGTATGGGCGGTTCACCCTACATGGGGGAGGGGAAGGGGTTAGGGAACCCCTGTATATATAGTAACTGCTCTAGTAACGTGTACGACAGATTTGTGTATACGTTTTTTGTAACAGGTCTAATCTCTATTTTTCTTTCTTTCTCCCCTTTACTCTCTCCTCCTCTTGTCCCAAC